>WOXC01004467.1:0-101190 GCA_011680675.1 Gymnobelideus leadbeateri | reverse complement strand
ACAGTATCAATACTTGTTCCTCCTAATGGCCATGATTAGTTATCACAATAATAAAGCGTTATTGGTACAAAGAAGAAACAGAACAAAAGGAAAAACCATGAAAAAAAGTGAAAAATAATATGCTTTGATGTACATTCAAGCCCTATCAGTTCTTTCTTTGGATGTGGATAACATTTTCCATCATGACTCTTTTGGAATTGTCTTGGATCATTGTATAGCTAAGAAGAGATGAGTCAATTAGAGTTGATCATCATAATGCTTTAAATCTTACAAAAACCCTAGAAGGTAGGTAATTATTAACTTCATTTCATAGATAAGGAAATAGTGGTCAAAATTTTGTCCAGGTTGTATTGTTAGGGCTGGGACTCAAACCAAGGTGTTCCAGCTTCAGAATTAATGCTTTGTCCACTATGCCAAATTGTATGGGAACATAATTATTTCCTCAGACCAGAGTCACCACAACTTTATTTGGTGGGGGTGTCACCCTGTGTTTCACAAAGAAAGAAGGAAGAATTCTGAAGTAAAGGGATCTAGCAGAAATCTCAATTTTAGATGGCTATATTTAGATTTATTTTTTATTTTTAGATCTCTAATTAGATGGCTGTAAGGGCATGCATTAAGGTTTAAGGCCAGAAAGAGATATAAAAGAGGCAGGACTCCCAGCTCCTCTTCTTATCAGCTATGTGTGATAAGTCCCAGAACTTTGATGGTTAGCCCCAGCGGGGCAGAAATGTGTGTAGTGATGATTACAAAGATGGGTATTTAGTGTTGATGTCACAAAAGACCAACTGACACCTAGAAAGGTCCAGAAGTGAAATGGGCTGCTGGGACAATGGAATCCTCTCCACTAGAAGTCTTCAAGGACAGGCTAGATGTCCACTTGTCAGGTATGTTATAGAAAGAATTCTTGTCCAGGGATGGGTTGGGTTAGATGGTCTCTGGGATCCTTTCCTCCTCTTGGGAGTCTGTGATTCAGGAAGATAAAATCTGTAGGGTCAGATAGTTGGGACCAGTATTGCAGTGGCAAGGTTTAATGGTAGGAGCACTAGAGTAGGGATAATCCGAGTTCAAATCCCATCTCAGAAGCAAAATTGTTTTTTTCCTGGACGAGTTATTTAGCCTCTCTCAGCTTTCCTTTCCTCATCTATAAATAAAATTACCTACCTCAGAGGATTGTTGTGAGTGGAATCAGACCAGATGATGTGTCTGAAGTGCTAAAGCCACTGTGGATATAAATGTCAGCTATTCCTATTGCTAACTGGCTCTGCCCTCATAGAGCCATAGATCCTTGGAGATGATGGGGGATCTTGGGCACCATTTTGTACAGTTTCCTTGATTACAGATGAGGAAACTGAGGCTTGGAGAGGCTCCAAACCAAGTGCATCTCAGAGCTGAGTCTCTAGCCCAAGTCTTCTGACCGGTGTTCTTTCCTGTATTCTAGAGGTAGAAGTGGTTGGGCAGGAAAAGGGAGATGCTGTACAAAGCAAGCATGTCCAATCAATCAAGTTAAATTCTACCTCTGAGCTAATTTATCATGATAATGAACAACAGTATATTTGGGGGGGGGGTGTTGGTCTTGGAGTGAAAATTTCTCCAAAATAATTACTGTCATTTAAATTCTGCATACTTGGTAAATGTATACTTTTTTTTTTTTAAGGGCAGTCAGGGATAAGGGACTTGTCACACAACTACTAAGTGTCTGAGGCTGGATTTGACTCCAGGGCTGGTGCTCTATCACCTAGCTGTCCCAATGTATACCCATTTTCAAATGGGAGTGTAGATTACTTAATAACATCTGACAAAATATACTAAATGAAAAGTTCCTTAATTCAAGAGATTTTTGAAACACAGAATCAGCATGGTGCAGTGGAAAGAGCACTGGCTCTATGCAGAAGATCTGGGTTCAGATTCTGCTTCTGAAACAATTTGTGTGACCTTTGGGGAATCAGCAGACATCCCCAGATTTGTTTCCTCATCTGTAAAATGAAGGGCTCGGACCAGATGACACGTTCAAGATTCTTCTTAGTATGAAATACTATGGAAATCCAATTGTCACAAGTGATGGTGGGCAGGAATGTTTAGTTTAAAGCTGTGTCCGATTTCTTGATTGAAAATGATTTTTTTTTTATGATTACAAGATCAGCCCCTTCAGTACCTATGAATGAACTCAATATCTTTTGTCTTCTTATTTGTAAAATGAAGGCATTGAACTAGACAACCTCTGAGATGCCCTTCATGAAGCTCTAGGTCTGTGGTTGTAAAGTCTAAGCCAAGTAACCAGAGAGAGCATCAGTAAATTTGCCCAAGGGACAGGGGTCCTTTTGAAGGATAGGTTTCAATTTTCAGTCTAGCACACTGAGTAATTTGCAAACACTGCTCATTTCTTGGGATGACAGATACAATTTTAGCTTACTAACACCTCGAAAAGATAAACTTTGAATTTCACAGGATGGTGGGCAGCATTCTAGTAGCAGTTTTAGCTTAGAGTAGAATCTAGAAACCAGGGAATGAGAATGCTTGCAACACAGCTATGAACCTTTTACTATAGTATAAGATATATTGTGTGTGTCACGTGCAATCACACACACACACATTTTTGTAGAGCATAGTGAAGGTTTTTTTTTTTTATCATTTGCTGGTGCTTTCAAGATAGCAGAGTCTAATGAAATGAACCTAGAGAATTTGAGTTCTTTTTTGGCTCAAATCAAGGGAATCAGATAATGTAATGGATACAGTGATGGACTCAAGTTGAGAAGATTTGGGTAAAAATGCCACCTCTGACATCTGTGACCATGGACAAGACATGTAACCTCCCTTGGTCTCTGATCCCTTCCCTGTAAAATAAGAGGGCTGGCTGGACTAGATAGACTACCTTGCAGGTACCTTCTAGCTTTAAATCCATGATCCCAGGAACTCTTTTTGTCTCAGTTGGCCCAGACTTAAAGAGGACAATGAGATCTGCCGATTGTACATCTAAACTAGTGCTTTTGGTGGGTATGTGTAGTGAAGTTGGGCCTGAAGCTACTCATGCGGGGAATAAATCCAAGATATGATTTTCATCTAAACTTGGATAGGTGGGGCAAGATGGCTCCAGAATTAATCCTCAGACTTAAATAAAACAACACGCCTTCCACGTTCTATGACTTTTCAGTGTTGTGTGGCAGGCTACTATCTGGTCCATTACTCTGGGTACACTGAGATGATGTGAACTGGGATATGTACAGTACTCACCTGGAGGTGAGATTTCCTTTCCTTTAATAGCAACAAATAGTCAGATAATGGTAAAATTTTCAGACGTAGCTGCTGAGCAAGAAGCAAAAATAGTCCTTCCAAATCAAGGAAAGCACTGTTGGTAAGACTATTGAAATACGAAATCCTCTGGCATTCCAAGCCCTTCATATCCTGATCCCTCTTCCCCACCTTTCCAGGATTCTTTTATACCTTGACCTCTCTCTCCATCATGTTCTCTTTGATCCAGTGATACTGGCCTCCTGGCTGCTCCTTGAACAAAGGAACAAACACTGTCTTAGGACTCTTGGTATTCTCTCTGGTTGTCCCCCATGTCTAAAATGCTGTCCCTCCTCATCTTTACCTCCTGGGCTTCCCTGAAATTCTCCAGGAAACCTTTCTCAATCCTTTTTAATCCTTCCCTCTGTCAGTTACTTTCCATTCATTTTGTAAATACCTTGTGTGTACATATTTGTTGGATTATCTCCCCTATTAAATTATGAGCTCAAGGGCAGGGATTGTCTTTTGCCTTTATTGGCATCCAAGTGCCTGGCAGACAGGTACTTAATAAATGATTATTGATTGACAGAATTGAAAAGATTAAATTTATTACCAGGAAAGTATTCATAGAAGAATTCAGCTTTTTAGTAATCTTGTCCAGTTTTAGAATTGTGTTATCACTCCCATGGAGAGATCAGGAAAGTAGTTATGTACAATTTGACTGGGGACCCCATTCTATTTGAGAAGCTGGACCACTATGGTGCCAGATGCCTCTAAAACACTTTACCCTTTTTAAGCCTCAATTTTCTCATCTTAGAAATAATGGGGCTAAGCTAGATAACCTTGAAGATGCCTCAACTTCATAAAACTTTAGAGAAGTGGGGTAGGGGAATCCCTTTCTTTATGTGGCCAAGTTTGAGATATGTTTTCCATGAAAAGTTACACGGGTTAACCAACCTCACTTATCAGCTATCCTGCTGCCTGCTGCTTGATTGTACTCACATGTAATCTTACCACCCCTAAATCTTTGGATAATCCAGGGCTATGTTTGTTTAATTTATAAAATTTCAACATATCAATTGGTTAAATTCAACTCCCCTCCCCAGTTCGCCAAATATTGTTTATTTAATGAACTGGAAAAGCATCCTTTCCAGTCATAGTTCCCTATCTTTCTATATTAGGTCCCTTAATATCATCAATTTAAATAAATATTAAAGTTTCTGAACATACTACTTATTAATAATAAAATTAATAATAAAAGGCAAATAATTATGTCAGCTGTTAGAATGATCAAAACCAGTCACCTGTAACCAACAATGCAATTGCAATTGACTCCTTACTTCTGGAAACTCTGTTCCACCGTTCAGTTTCCTCAAGGTACCAAGCAAAATCTCTTCTTAAGAACTTTCTTCTGTCACTGGTCCTAACATTCCCATGTCAGCTGAATAATTGTTTTTAAACAAAAACCAGGTTGGGAACATGGCTTGCTGATATCTACTTGGCTCCATTCACTGCCATATAAATAGCCCACTCACCTTAAGGAGAGGTCTCTTTTAGTCCTGATGACAAGCTAGGCAGTTTTTTTTTTCTTTCCAAAATGGTCATTGATTCAAAGTGCTTTGTAATTTCTGGGACTTTAATGGCCCCTTTTAAGGGCTGCTGTAGCAGGGATTATTTGGGTATAGGTTGAATCAGATAGCTTCTGAAGTCCTTCCAACTCAAATTCTGTGTTAGGGGATGGGTACAAGGTACAATTTCTGTAAAATACTTTCCTCTGGTTTCAGAGGGTTCTGTTTTGGGGCTTTAAGCTATAGCATCTTTCACCAGGATTAATTATGTAACAAAAAGAAACATTTTCCTGAAATCTCCTAAAGTATGAAGTTCAATCAGTCAATCAGCATAGTCTGTAAAGGTGGCATGATAGAGCAGCAAGCCCTGGGTGTAAGTCTTGGCTCAACACATAGCCACCATGTGAGCCTGGGCTAATGATTTCTTTTTAAGCTTGTTTTCCTTAGAAAGAAGGAGACAATCAAGTTCCCACTCTGTCCCAGGCACTGTGTTGAACACTTTACAAGTATCATCTCACTTGATCCGCACAGCAGTTCTTGGAAATGTTATTAACCTCTTTTTGCAGATGAGGAAACTGAGGCAGGCAGAGGCTAAGTGACCAAGGTCACACAGCTAGGAAGTGTCTGAAGTCACATTTGAACTCAGGTCTTCCTGATTCCAATTCCAGATTCCATTTACTTGTAGGATTGGATTTGATGACCTCTCATAATTCTTTGCAGTTTCTACATAATTATGACTCAATGGAATTAGTAGGATATACAAGTAGCTTATTATGGTATAGATTTGGACATACAATGCATAGGGCAGGGAGGGCTAGTTTCCTGAATGGATGTCTCAAGTTACACCAATCCAATTTTATATCATTAGTTTATTGATATGTTATCAATATAATTCATATATTAATATGATCAGCCTCCAAAGCAGGAATTATTTATTTAAATTTTTTTTTTGCTTTTTGGAGGGCAGTTGGGGTTAGGTGACTTACCCAAGGTCACACGGCTAGTTTTTGTGTTAAGTGTCTGAGGCTGGATTTGAACTCAGGTCCTCCTGATTCCAGGGCTGGTGCTCTATTCACTATGCCACCTAGCTGCCCCAAAGCAGGAATTCTTAACCAAGGGTCTGTGAACCTGTTTTCTTTTTTTTTTCTTTTTTTTTCTTTTTAAGCAATTGGGGTTAAGTAACTTGCTCAAGGTTACACGGCTAGTCATTATTTATGTATGGGTGCTCATTTTCTGAGGCCGGATTTGATCTCGGGTCATCCCAACTCCGAGGCCGGCGCTCTTACTCACTGCGCCACCTAACCGCCCCTTTTTAGGGCAATTGGGGTTAAGTAACTTGCTCAAGGTCACACGGCTAGGTTTTTGTTTGTGTGGGTTAAATGTCTGAGGCCGGATCCGAACTCAGGTCCTTCTGACTCCAGGGCCGGCGCTCTACTCACTGCGCCACCTAGCTGCCCCTTGAACCTGTTTTCTAATATTTTGATAACTATTTAAATAAGATTGGTTTCCTTTTTAATCCTATATATTTTATTTTATGCATTTAAAAGTGTTATTCTGAAGACCAAAGGGGTCCATGACAGCAAAAAAGATTAAGGCCCCTCTACTGTATAGCAGTATTACTAATACCTTCCCCAAATGACAACAAATGTTGATATTATCATCTGACACAAGGGAAGGAAATAAACCAACTTCCCCCAGAAAAGCCACTTCTCTGGATGCCAAAGATGTTTGTGAACATCCAAGGGGCTTTTCCATCTTGTTCAGGACTTAACTTCTTTGAATTATGTTTGTTTTAGAGTCCAAAGCCAAGGACTGCCCCTAAGCCATCCCAGAGAGAAGAGGGTGTTGCATACTTACCATGTGCTGTCTTGCCTCCCTTGACAGCCCCTTCTGGGGCTTTACGACCACTTCTGAGACAAGCCAGTCCTCACATTTGACCTTTGTATTTTCCAACCTATAGATAGGCAATAGGGAAGAAGGAGCCAGCTAGAGTCAGGAGGGAAAAGGAGAACCACCAGGGTGTTGTTGAGTGACTTGCAAGTATTCCAAAGTCATCGTTTGGTGGCAGGGGCAGAGAGTGAACAGAAGGAAAGAAATCACTGGGGGTGTGCAGGTCTATATCGTTCATGAATTCCCTTTTTATTGCAGGGCTCAAAGAGAAAGAGCTGAGGAAGCAGGTTGCTGTACTACTTACAAAAAGAATTGTGGGCTGACTACTGTGTTTTCTATCTTTCTCACACCTAAACATTGTCCCCACTCTTCCCCAAGTCTTCCTTTCCTCAGTCTTTAGTCTTAATCCTATCCAGTTCTGTTACAAGGGCATATAGAAAGACACTGTGGGAGACCAGATTTGAGATTCTATGAATACATGAATAGCTAAGTGATACAGATTAGCATAGGATGTTATCCTACATCAAAAAAAGTGTTTTAATCAGTTTCCTTGTGTGAAAGTAGGAGCCCCTCTTAATGTCAGCATGAAAGCGGCCCAGGTGCCCAGCGCCAGGTGACTGCTGGTGTGATCAGTCGGTATGGCATGAATCCCATGGGGGGCCCTGCCAAGTCAGTGCCATTTGGAGATTCTGGGTAGGTAAGAACACAAGCCACAGGGTCAAGGGTAGAGCACTGGGATTTTATTTGTTAGCTCTAGGTACCATGACTTTGACATTAAGAGGCAAGACCAGTGAATGAGCAGCAACACCTTTCTTTTGTCATTGTGCTTCCAAAGCACCAAAAATGGAGCTATTTATTATTAGTCTTATTTTTACTGTTTCATCCTATCTTCCACACACTAGACAGATCTTGCTGTATACTGGATTGTTTCTAATTTATCAGTAAATTATTATGCAATTTATGGGGGGCAGGGGGGGCTGTCATGTAGTACCACATTTATGTCATTAGAGGATTACAACATGCACATTCTACTGATGGGACTCAGGCCACAAGAATACGAGTAGAACGGTTATGGGCAGAGACTGGTCTGGACAGGTTCACGTTCACACCAACTATGGGCTAGGAAGGTACCGATGGCAGTCCTTCCCTGGGTGTGGGAACGTCACACGCATGCACAGGTGATACGGTGGAGGACGTGGCGGGAGCTGCGGCTGGACGGAGGACAGAGGTGAAGGACGGGACACCGGGCAAGGGCAGGTGCCATTCTCAGCTGTGCACAGCGAGCCTCTGCTCAGTGAGGGAGGCCTGCTGGGCCACCGTCTTGTTCTCATGGCTGCGGAGCTTGGATACGACTTCTAGAAATGCCAGACTCTGCACCTCCTTGTGAAGAATTTCTACAAGAGAGAATTCAGGGGCTTAGAAATGCCTTCTCTCTTCCACATACAAAGCTTTTTGACAGAGACAGTGCCCTTTCAGTGCTCAAAGGTAATGATCAGGAATGGATCTGGCCCCACAGGACCACATCCTAGGGTTTGCTTTGGAAGGATGATCTGTGGGTCTTTCTTCTACTGATGCCAATCACGGCTCACTCCATACCTTAGTCAATCATTTCATGAGTCTCTGCAGTCAAAACAATCCTCACCTGATGGCTAGTTCTCTGGTGAGAAGCTTTCTTCAAGTCCCAGCTAAAAACCCATCTTCCATTCCCCTTTCATTCTAAGTGGCTTCCTTCTATCGATTACAATCTGCACACTCTCCTACCCCCAGACTGGGAACTCCCTGAGAGCAAGGAATAGTTTTGTATCCCCAGAGTTTAGTACACTGCCCAGCAAGTAGGAGGAGTTGACTGAGGAACTAGCTTAGGTTTCAAGTAACAGATGAGCCCTTTGTTGGGCCCGTAATCAAAACCTTTCTGGTTTGGTAGGCCCTGGCTGAGACTGTGCTAGTGTTGAAAATTCAGAGCCACCTCTACACTACTATGAGTCAACAGAAGAATCTGTGATAGTAATAGTTGGTGTCCAAAACCTTAGGATCACAGGGCAGAGGGTCTTAGTATACTCTCCAGGGTTCTTTACATTTTTTTGTGTAGAGGATTTATAGGCTTCCAAGAGCCAATAGTAGCTTGCACTCTCTCTTATTGACCTCTGATAGCCCAAAAAATATTGCCTCAGGAAAAACCCTAGAATAGCTGAGCCAGCAGAAAGACACAAAAAAGAGCCTGGAGAGAATCTTTCAGGAAATCACTAAGGAAAACTGCTCTGAGGTTCTAAAACCAAAAGGTAAAATAGTCATAGAAAGAATTCACCAATCACTTCCTGAAAGAGATCCCAAATTGAAAATGCCAAGGAATATTGTAGTCAAATTCCAAAATTACAGTGGGCAGCCAGAAACAATTTAAATATCATGGAACCACAGTCAGAATTACGTAGGACCCTGCAGCTTCTATGTTAAGAGTTTGGAGGGCATGGAATACAATATTCCATAAGGCAAAGGAGTTTAGATTACAATCAAGGATCAGCTACCCAGTAAAACTGAGCATAATCTTTCAGGGAAGGAGACTGACATTTAATGAAACAAGAGGCTTCCAAGGTTCCTGATGAAAAGACCAGAGCTCAACAGAAAACTTGATCTTCAAATACAAGACTCAAAAGAGGCATAAAAAGGTAAACAGGAAAGAAAAAAAACACCATGCTATTAATAAGGGCAAACTGTTTTACATCCCTACAAGGGAAGATGACACTTGTAACTCTTGAGAACTGTAATGTTATTACATTTAAAAAGGGTGTGGGTATAAGTTGACTTTGATGTGATGAAAAAAGTGGTGAAAAGGGACTGTACTGGGAGAAGAGGAAAGCAGGTGGCAGACAAAGGTAAATTACATCATATGAAAAGGCACAAAACCTGTTACAATAGAGAGAAAGAAGAGAGGGAGATGAGCATTGTTTGAACTTTACTCTCATCAGATTTGGCTTAAAGAGGGAATAACATAATCAAGTAAAGAAATCTAATTTACCCTATAGGAAGTAGGAGGGGAAAGAGGAAAGAAGGGAGGGAAGAAATAGTAAAGATAACCAGGAAGAAAAGGGAAGGGGCCAATAGAAATGAGGAGGGAAAGGGAGAAAGGGGAGAGAAAAGCATAAATGAGGGAAAACAGGATGGAGAGAAAGACACAAATAGTAAACCTACCTGTGAATGGAATGAACTCTTTCATAAAAATGGAAGTGGACAGCAAAGTGGATTAAGAGCCACAATCCTACAATATGCTGTTTACAAGAAACATGTTTGAAGCAGAGGGATACACAAGGAGTAAAGGGAAAAGACTGGAGCAGAATATATTATGCTTCAGCGGAAGTAAAAAAAAAAAAGTAGGAGTAGCCACTCTAATCTCAGATAAAGCAAAAGCAAAAATAGATCTAGTTAAGAGAAGTTAAGGGAGTTACAGGAAGAAACAGATAAAAATATACTAGTGGGAACCTCAACCTCCCTTTCTCAGAACTAGATAAAGTTAACTACAAAATAAAGAAGAAAAAAGTTAAGGAGATGATTAGAATTCTAGAAAAATTAGTTATGGTGACCTCTGGAGAAAACTGAATGGGGATAGAAAGGAATATCCCTTTTTCTTGGTGGTACATGGCACCTACACAAAAATTGACTGTGTATTAGGGCATAAAAACCTCACAATCCAATGCAGAAAGGCAAAAATATTAAATGGATCTTTTTCAGATCATGGTGCAATAAAAATTACATGTAATAAAGGGCCTAAAAAGACTAAAAATTAATTGGAAACTAAATAATCTAATCCTAAAGAATGTATGGGTCAAACAACAAATTAATAATTTCATCTAAGAGAATGACAATAATGACACAACATACCAAAACTTTTGGGATGCAGCAAAAGTGATTCTTAGGGGAAGTCTTATATCTTTAAAGGCTTACGTGAATAAAATAAAGATTGATCGATGAATTGGGTATACAACTAAAAAAGTTAGAAAAGAAAGAAATTAAAAATCCCTAATTAAACACTAGATCAGAAATTCTGAATAACAAAGGAGAGATTAATAAAAATGAAATTAAGAAAACTGTTGAACTAATAAATAAAACTAAGAGCTGGTTTTATGAAAAAAAAAACAATAACATAGGTAAGCCTTTGGTTAATTTGATTTTTAAAAAAAGAAGACCAAATTACCAGCAACAATAATGAAAAGGGTAAATTTACCACCAATGAAGAGGAAATCAAAACAATAATTAGGAGTTATTTTGCCCAACTGTATGGTGAGAAATTTGACAATTTTAGTGAAATAAATGAATATTTATAAAAATATAGATTGCCTAGACTAACAGAAGAGGAAATAAAATACTTAATCATATTTCAGAAAAAGAAATTGAACAAGCCTAAATTCCTTAAGAAAAAAATCTCCAGGACTTTCAAGTGAAGTCTATTAAACATTTAAAGAACAACTAATTCCAATACTATATAAAGCATTTGGGAGAACAGGCAAAGGAATCCTACCAAATTCTTTTTATGATACAAATATAGTGCTGATAGCTAAACTGGGAAGAGCCAAAACAGAGAAAGAAAATTATAAACCAATATTCCTAATGAATATAGATGTAAAAATTTTGAATAAAATATGAGCAAAGAGATTACAGCAACTTATCTTGAAGATATTATGCTATGACCAGATAGGATTATGCAAGGTTGGTTCAATATTAGGAAAACTATCAGCATAATTGAGCATATCAACAACAAAATAAACAGAAATCACATGATTATCTCAAAAGTTGCAGAAAAAAGCATTTGACAAAATACAACACCCATTCCTATCAAAAACACTAGACAGCACGGGAATAAATGGAATCTTTCTTAAAATGACAGGTAGCATCTATCTAAAATCATTAACAAGTATTATATGTAATAGGGATAAACTAGAAATATTTCCAATAAGACTGGGGGTGAAACAAGGGTGTCCATTATCACCACTGTTATTCAATATTGTACTAGAAATGTTAGTTTTAGCAATAAGAAAAAGAAATTGAAGGAATTATAACAGGCAAAGAAGAAACAAAGCTTTCATTCTTTGCAAATGATATGCTGATATACTTAGAGAATCGGGGAATCAAGTAAAATATTACTTGAAATAATAATTTTAGCAAAGTTGCAGGATATAAAATAAACCCACATAAATCATCAGCATTTCTATATATTTCTAATAAAGCCCAACAGCAAAAGAGAGAAAGAGAAATTCCATTTAAAGTTACTACAGACATTAAAATATTTGGGAGTCTACCTGCCAAAACAAACCCAGAAACTATATGAACACAATTACAAAACACTTTTCACAAAAATAAAGTCAGATCTAAATAATTAAAAAAAAGATCAGTTGGTCATGGGTAGGCCTAGCTAATGTAGTAAAAATGACAATTCTACCTAAAGTAAATTACTTATTCAGTGCTATACCTACCAAACTACCAAAAAATGATTTTATAGAGCTAGAAAAAACTATCAAAATTCTTCTGGAAGAACAAAAGGTTCAGAATATCAAGGAAATTAATGAAAAGAAATGCAAGGTAAGGTGGCCTAGCTGTACCAGATCTTAAATTGTATTATAAAGTGGCAATCATCAAAGAAATAGAGTTTGTGGATCAGTGGAATAAATTAGGTATGCAAGACACAACAGTCAACAACTACCATGTTGTGTGATGACTGACTTTGATAGACTTAGCTCTTCTCAGAAATGCAAGGACCTAAGACAACTCCAAAAGACTCACAATAGAAAATGCTGTCCATATCTAGACAAAGAACTTTGGAGTCTGAATGCAGATGGAACCATACTATTTACTCTTTTTGTTTAGTTTTTTGGTTCTCCTTTCTCATGGTTCCTCCCATTAGTTCTAATTCTTCATTACATCATGACTAATGTGAAGATGTTTAATATGAATGTATAAGTAAAGCTTATGTTAGACTACACACTGTCTTGGGGAGGGGGGAGAATGAGAGGGAGAAAATTTAAAACTCAAAATCTTATGGAAGTGAATGTTTAAAACTAAAAACAAATAAATTAATTATATATTTAAAAATTTTATTGTATAGTGGACCTTTTTTTTTTTTTTGTGCAGTCCGATGAAGGTCCACTTCTTAGAAAAAACATTTTTAAATTGTTCAATAAATGTCAACTTTCAGTTCAAGGCTAGTGAAAATAAAGATATTCTTTTCTCCACTTATCTAGGTTTAAGGACCACAGGTTAAGACCCTCTGATCTAGTCCCACAGCCTTTTAGGGATAAAAGCAGAAATGGATTAAGGTGGCTACCTGGTTCAGTGGATAGAATGCTGGACTGGGATTCAGGAAGACCTGCACTCAATTCTTGCCTAAGACACTTACTATGTGACCCTGCTGTCTGCCTCAGTTTCCCCCCCTGTAAAAGGCACACTAACCCCTACTTCACAGGGGTGTTGTAAGGCTCAAATGAGATGACACCTGTAAAGTGAAACCGAGATGACGTTGGTGATTTTATGCCATCCTCATCACAATCCTGCACAGTGCAGTGCTCACATTATTAGTCTTATTTTACAATTTAGACCCAGGACTTGTCCAAGGTCACAGGTGTCCTAAGTGTGCACCAGGATGTGCACCTGGATCCTCTGACTCCGGATCTGGTGCTCTTTTCACTCTTACACTGTCTCCCCTACAACATGACTAAAAGAGCCAGAGCCCTTTGGTCACTACATCATCAACCACTGCTAGATAGCTGAGGCTAAGTGTAAGCCACAATACATGTATTGTGAAGAGACTCCCATGGCCAGGTAAAGTGTGAGTAGAGGAGGTGGCCCTGGATCTTGAATGGTATGCTGGCAAAATGCCCTTCCTGGTATTCTCTATGAAGCCAAGACAGCCAAGTAGGGTGTTGGGGCCCCACTTCGTGACATAGCGAGATTCTCCAGAAGCGTGGCTGCGAGGAGTTGAATTCTTTGGCTATACTAACACATGAAGCAGATACAAATGCAAACTGGCAATCAGTCCTGGCTGGCTACCTTCCACTTCTGCAATGATGGGGCTAGAGAGGTATCAAACAGAATAGAGGCTGCGAAAAGTCATACATATTTGATTCCACCAGTCAGCACAGAACTCAAGGAGGCTGCTGATAAGGACGTGCCCAAAGATACCAAAATATTTATAGCAGCACTTTTGTGGTAACAAAGAAGATGCCCATTGATTGGGGAAGGGCTAAACAAATTGTGGTACATTAATATAATGGAATATTACTGAGCTGTAAGAAAAGATGAATTGAGAGAAGCATGTAAAGATTTGCAGTGTGGTACAGAGTGAATTAAGCCAAGAAATCAATACATACAGGGACCACAACAATGTAAATTAAAAGAACTACATAACAATCACAAGCAAATGTTTTGAAAATACAAAGAAAAAGCCCAGCTCCTAAGAAATGACATGAGAAGGCACCTCCATTGCTTTGCAGGCCTCGAAGACCCATGAAAGTGATGTGGTATACTGCTCATATTTTCAGACCTTTGTGATGTACTGATGAACTTGGTGATTTTTTTTTCTTTTTCCTTAAAAATATTTTAAAAAGAGAATCATACAGATTTTTAGACCATATACAAAAACCAAGTTGTTGGCATTTAAAGGTAAGCACTTTGTGTGACAACACCAACAGCTGATATACTAGTGGAGGCACCAAACCATAGTCAAGGAAATATTTCTATAAATGAAATCCAAAGACAGAAAGAAACTTCAGTTGGATGGAAGTATAGACTAATGTCTATACTTCCATCCAACTGAAGTTTCTTTCTGTCAGATATTAGTCTATACTTCTATCCAGCTGAAGTTTCTTTCTGTCTTCTCCTCAAGATCAAAAATCAAGGTTTTCTTGTGCCCCTAAATACAACAACCAAAACTCCAGCTCATGCAGTAACCTCATGTGTATATATCACTGATATTTTCTTCAAGAAAAATGTCAAGAAGCACAGAATGTGACAAGGAACAGGAATCACAAAACAAATCTGAAAATGTGTTTATCATATCAGATAGGAAACAAGAGATTACTAACATGGAAGACATTTTAGAATTAACTATCTGCAATCAGATCATTGACTGGTTAAAGCAAAAGTCAACATGAATACCAAATAAAAAACAAGATAAGAAAAAAATGCTGTATCTATTTAAGTTTCGAAACAGATAAAAGAAAACAGTCACTTCCTTTCAGAGATCCTAACTACTACAAAACAGTCATCATAATAAGGAGGACTGAAGAACATAGAAACTATCTTAGGTGACAAACATTACCACTTTAACAAGTGGAGAGACAAGGCAGTCAACAGCAATACCAGTTTAGAACCGAATTTGCAAAAATATTAAGGAGAGCAGCCAAAGACTTGTCAATCATACAAAAGTCTCCTACCTCTATACCATGATAGCAAGAGCCATGCAAGAGCAGAATTACTTCACAAAACAGTAAAAAACAGTTGAAGGGAAAATAGACATAACTAAGACAAATCTGTTGGTATTGTCACAGCATATAATCACTTATTAGTGATGAAGGAGACATTGCATTTGGATTCTGTTCTAGCACCTTAACTCCTGATACAGTATGTGAAGAAGTAGAAATGTACTTAAAAAAGATAAAACTTAACCTAGACCTAACCTAGTACACACACAGAAGAAACAGCTGCTGGAAATGACACAATATTAGAAGTATTCAAGAGATAAATTTTCAAATTATCTTAAAGAGGAAAACAATTTAAAAGGATAGAAAAGATCACAGATGGCCTTATTATCCCTAGAAAGGTGACACATTGGAAAGTACAGACACATATCTACATTTTAAAAATCTTCATAAAATCTTGGCCATGGCCAACCATGAAACAAAGAAAGATAAAAAATGGCCCTTAGTATTGTATGACCCCTCTTCTGCTACTAGGATGACAGCTGCAGGCAGAAGGGCTTAAGAATTACACTGTTTTCAGACCATCAGCAAACTTTAATTTTACTTTTAGTACTTCAAATTGCTATTTTTATTCAAATACCAATGGGTAGACATATAACTGGAGGAGCTGAATCTCATCAATCTTGACATTCTTGCTATAAACAAAACCAGAAGAAGGAAGCTGCAGGTAAATGGAAGGATTGCTTACAGGTACTTCTGAGGGAAGCAAAGAAACAAGGGGCAGAAAGGACTTTATTGTATGCTCCAATGCTATAAGAAATGGCATTTCTTGATTTATTTGGTCATAATATATCGTTGCACCAGTGTTACGTATTTTGAAAAGACCATCATAAAAATAACTGCCACTTATGTTCATGTTGCTGTGGATGAATTGATAGAGAAATTCCATAAAGAATTTGGTAAGACTTTCCAAATAAAATCAATATGTCCCATGATACTTGCTGACTTCTTATTGATTCCTTGACAAATTCAAAGGAATGGAGAGAAAGGTATGGGCAAGTTATGTTTCAGATGAAAGAAATGAGAGAAGCCAAAAACTTGCCAATCATACAAAAGTCTCATACCTCTATAGCATGAGCATATTTTTTAAAAAGAAAGAAATGGTAGGTGCTAGACAGAGTTATCAGTAACATCACAAAAAATGAAAATGAATATACTTTAATAGACAGTAAGACTTCTTATGGATATGGGAGTTATTGCTAGGTCTGTTGTCTGAATAGTCAACTCATCAACTCATCCCAGCTAAGATCAAATTTATAATAAACAAGTAGAAACAACAGTAATCAGAAAAAAAAAACCAGGGTGTACAATTAAGAAGATTTAACTCTGAATTAGGCTATTGAAAAAAAAAGGAAATGTACAACAGAAATGACATTGACACTAATTATAATAATTTCATTCATATATTAAACTAATGTGAATTAGCTACCAAAACAGAGAGAGACCCAAAGACCCCAGAAAGCACCTTAGTCAGCAAACATTTAACTTACTTGCCAAATGGAGAAAGATGGCTGCCAAAGGGAACACAGGATTAGAATATAAATTCCTCTTTAAAATCTTACAAAGAAGGATGATGGAAAATTATAAATAATCTTGTCTCATAAATCAAAAAGCAGAGTAAAGAAAACTTATCAATAGAATACAACATGCAATGTGATCTCAAGAACATCTCCAAGATGAAAAGAGAAAAAGGAGTATAAACAGAAGAAAAATGAAAAGAATTTGCAAGAAATATTTTCAACAAACTTACTTTTCTGTCAAGGATAGCAAAGTCACCACTTGAACCCCAATTTCACAGTCCCTGAGGTAGAGGAGGCAGAAATGGCACGAAGGAGAACAAAGATGGGGAAAATAGCCAGAGAGAATCAAGTATAAATAGAGAAGATATGTGCTGGAAGCAATACAACTATGAGGGTGCTAAGAGACTGATATGCAAGGTATCTGAAAGAAGGAAAGATAGCAGAGGTATGGTGAAAAAACCATCTCAAACCTCATTAATATCCAAAAAAAAGTGACTGAGAAAATAAGGGCCATTACAGTTCTATATATCTATTGTCCCATTGATTCAGAATCTTTATGAAGGTCATGTTCACAAGGATTGGAGGCAACATCAATAGAGCTATATAAGGAACTAGCAAGTAGGATTTTGCAAGTGATATTCAATTATGAAAAAGCATTTGACTCAGCAGAATAAAATGTTACCTTCAGGTTCTTTGAAAAGAAAGTATCTTCCAACCATATATCAAGATCATTCAAGATTTCTTGGAAGATGCTACAACAGAAATAACCTTGCTTAATGCTGTATGATAATATATATTAGGAGAGGCATAAAACATGGAGATGCATGATAGTCAAAAGTATTTGCCTCTGTTCTGGAGGGCATCTAGCACAGAGGCTAGGCCAAAGAAAGATTCCCATGAATGGTGAAGCCCTCTAGATGACCCTGTTTATACATAACACTCTTGATTGCATCAAGTCCCAAGACATGGCAGAACCTCATGGATGAGATCTGTAATCAGTCAAGAGTGTAGCTTATCCATCCATCCATAAAAGACAAAATGGATGAAGGATATCTACTGCCCAGTTTCAATATGCATTTTAATGTACATCCTATATGTCCAACAGTACACGTATGCCTGAGACCAACAACACAGCTTGGTCCAGGGTTAAGAAGGAAGAGAAGGCTGGATTGCTTTTCAGAAGCTGCAAAACACTTACTGTCTCCAAGGTTCCCATTAATAGCAAAGGCCCAACTTATACAAATATTTTAGTGGGATTATATGGCAGTGGGACCTGGAACACCACTGACTCTGAGGAACTAAAGATGAGCATCATAGAGAAGGCAATGGAAAGACAGGAATGAGAGAACCGCAACATGTATTCAAAAAGGAACTCCTTGTATGTACAGGAGTAAAGGAGGTATGACAGAAAGAGAAGATGGGTGAATCATGCAAGCTGCAAGTCAAGCAAAAGCTATTGGCATGAGATATTCTAAGAAAGTGAGAAAGACCTCCAATAGAGGTGGACCCCCTATGAGCATGAATGAGAATTGCTCAGGACAGGCAGGAATGAATAGGTTGAGCTCTGCATTTTTGGAAGTAGTTCCAAAATCAATGGAATCACCGATCCACTGGAGTATTGAGTATAAAACTGAGGAGATTTTGAGGATGTCCTTCATAGAAACATAAGAAGGAACAAGCAGGCTTCCACAGATGGTTTTCTGTAGCAGGTCCTCCATGGAAGACTTATGGGAGGCCATGGACAGGACTGTTATAAGATGAGAATGAGATGTTGGGATGTGCATCAATGGAGTAAGCACCAACCCAGAGGAGATGGCAGAGACATGAAACGTCATTACAAACTTCAGTTAGATCTCACTTATATCAGGTAAAACTAAAGAATCTTGTAAATTTCATGAATATATTATCAAGGATGCAGGGATGGCAAAGAGATCATAAAAATGGTAAAAGGACCTTCATGTACAAAAATATTTATAGCAGTCCCATTTGTGGTGGCAAAATATTGGAAATTGAGGGGATGCTCATCTGTTGGGAAATGGTTGAACAAACTGTGGCATATGAATGTAATGGAATACTATTGTTTAATAAGAAATGATGAGCAGGAAGATTTCAGAAAAACCTAGAAAGATTTTTATGAACTGATGCACAGTGAAATAAGCAGAACCAGGAGAACATTGTACACAGTATCAGCAACACTGTGATGACAAACTACGAATGACTTAGCTCTTCTCTGCAACACAATGATTCAAGAAAAGTACAAAGGGCTCATGAAGGAAAATGCCATCTACATCCAGATAAAGAACTGATGAACTGAAAGCAGAGTGAAGCATACTTTTTTCACTTACTTTATTCTATTTCATGGTTTTTTCCTTTTGATCTATTTCTTCTTTCACAACTGTGAGTAACAGGGAAATGTTTTACATGATAGCAGATGTATAACCTATATCAAATTGCCTGCCATTTTAGGAAGAGGAAAGGATAGAGAGGGAGGGAGAAAAATTTGGAACTCAAAATCTTGTAAAAATGAAGGCTAAAAATTGTCTTAACATGTAATTGGAAAAAATAAAATAGTATTAAAAAAGAATGCAGGGATGATTTAACATAAAGAAAACTATTAACATAATTGATTACATCAGTGATAAGAGTAAAGAAAAATCATATGATTATATCAATAAGTACAGAAAAAGCTTTTGAGAAAGTACAAAACTCATTTCTATTAAAAACACTTGAAAGTACTGGTATAAATGGATTTTTCCTCAAATTGATAAAAAGCATTTGTCTAAAACTATTAGCAAGCATTATTTGTAATGGGGATAAGCTGGAAGAAATATGAATCTGTTTCAGATTAACTATATAATAACTAAACATTTCTATTTCATTTTATTACTACATTTTTGGCTGACACTGATTTCCCTTCTAGGTTTCTCACTCCCGTTTCCCCCAGTTTTTCTGTTTTGTTTAACTCTCATTAAAAAAAAAAAAAAACTGAAGTTGTGGATCTTAGGCCTATTATATTTTAGGGTGATGGAACAGAGTAAAAGGAGCAGGGGTGAGAATTCAGGAAACCTGGCTTTTTATCCCTCTTTGTTACTTACTAACTACATGACTTTTCCTATCTGGGCCCAATGTCCTCATTTGTTGGAAAAAAAAAAAGAATTAGACTTGGTATCTCTAGAATCCCTTTCTGTTCTAAATCTTATCATTTGATAGCCTAGATTCTGAAAGCCAGTGTGTCAAGAAGTTACTAGCCTCCTATGCACAGGATAGGTTAGATGATAGCCACTCATCACAAGATGTGTGAGTACTCATCTGCATCAACAGGAAAAATCCACACAAGACATGTCACAATTTTCCATAACTTGGGTTTTTTCCCCTTCAGTGAAATTCACTGAGCTTTCCCCAAGTGTCTCCTCTGTTCACTGTACTATGCGAGGCACTGAGGACATGAAGATGATAGGATGGCCTCTGCTCTCACAGGGGTGCCTACTCAGTAAAGAGTACAATACAAATACACAACTAACTATACCACAAGGAGAATATCTCTATAGAAAGAAGTCCAAATGGAATGGTATGAGGTTCAAGAAGAGACAGAGTTGTAAAGGCTTCACAGAGGAAGTGGCCTGAGATCTTGGGTTCACATCTGGTGTTTCCAGCCTCGTACTCGGAGGGAGATCTCGACATCCACAACCTAGAAGAGGTGTTGGACGTGGGAAGCACTGGGGGAGTCAAGGAACTAAAAAAAGGAACTCAGCAGCTGTAAATTCTCATCTTAGCCCCACTGGCATCTCCCTGGCAGGAAGCCACCTCGAGATCTCCCCGTGTACCCATTTGGCCCTGTGTAAGTAAGCCAGACGTCCTTAGAGGGAGGCTCTGGGTGACAGTGACCAGAAATGACAGTAAAGATAGAAATGCCCATTGTGATGCCCAGTACAGCATTCTCCCTGGAGGATGGTACTTTGGGCAAGCACTGAACATTGTTTTTATATCAAAGAAACATATTGGAGCTAGGTTGTGTTAGAGAAAAGGTTGCTCATTACTTTAATTTAGCATTGATTTCATATAACTTTGGCTAGTCATGAGCCATTTCCGCAGCCTTCAAAAATCACATTGAAAGTGTTTTGAGGACATTACCATAACAAAAAGCTATCCTATGTCACACACAAACCACTGTTGAATGGATTTTTAAATCCAAAATCACTGTTCACTCCTTGATATTTTATGCTTAATTGTTACCACAAATCAAACTGGAGGGAAAAACACTTACCAGATCCCATGAGAGCACAGATCAAGACCATGGAGTTATATTTTATTTCAGGAGCACTTCTCTCATCTGCTAACAGTCTGTGTAGAATCTGTACAAGCTTTGCATTTTCTAGATCCTTCTCAGCAGTGACTAGAATAGAATACAATTTATGTGTTAAGTCACATCCTTTAAATGTCTTTCTCCCCACCTCACTAAACACTTTCCTTCCTCTTTTAGAGAGTGACTTTATCAAACCTCCCAACACGATATGACAAATGGCAAGGAGAAAGATAATAGGGTATTTATCTCAGACTCAGTGAACAGAGGGGGGAGGACCAGCTTGAACAAGCACCTCAGGAGCTTGGTTTTAGAATTCAGCATCAAAACAGCACAATCTGAAGACAAGATGCTCCTTGATGGAAAATGTTATTTTGAAAAACAAAGTTATCTACTTGGTTAAAATAATCAATTCCATTTGAAAATAGAGGCCAAGGGGAAGATGACCATCTTAGGAGGAAAAAGGCCTTCTTGTTGATGAATGTAGACATTTTAAAAATTAGAAAAGGAGTTTTAAATTTTAATATATGAATAAAGAATAAAGGATGGTACCAAATTGAGCCTGGTTTTAGGATTCTTAGAATTTTTCTGTGTAGAAAAACATGACCTAGGTCCAAATGCAGCATCATGAAAGTAAAGTCTCAAGTGTTATACAACTAGCTAAATGTTTAAGTTGCTAGTCACTAATAAGCATTGGAGCTAGGTATTGCAAGCATCATTATCCCCATTTTTAAAGATGAGGAAACAGACTCAGAGAGGGTAAATGATTTGGTCATGGCACAGTAGATAGAGCACAGAAAACCCAAGTTCAAACCCAGTCTCAGACATTTACTAATCACTTAACCTCTGTCTGTCTGGATGTCCTCTTCTGTAGAATGGGGAAAACAACAGCACCCACCTTCCAGAGTTGTGAGGGTAAACTAACATTTGTACAAATAAAATGATATTTATATGGTAACTTAAGGCTTTGCAAACTGTACAGTATTACATAAATGGTAGTTGCTTATAATTTTATGGACTTTATTTTTTGCATTTAAAAATATTACTCTAAGAATTAGATATTTGTTGGACATGACTAATGTGGGAATTTCTTTTGCTTGCACATATGTCTACTCTTATTTCTTAGGTAGGTTTTGTTTTCTTTCCAAAGGGGGAGAAGGAAAGAGAGAAAATACATTTTTGTTAACTGAAAAAAAATTTAAAAGAAGGTTTAGAAGTCATCAGATTGCCAAAGGGCTCCATGACACAAAGGAGCAAGAAACATGATATAACATACACTGGACTCCAATGAACACTGAGTCTGAATATGAGCTCTATCACTTATGGGATGATGATCAAATAATTTAACATCTCAGAGAGGCTGAGCCAACATGGTGAAGTAGCAGTAGGAAATTCCCTGAGCTCCCACCACAACGACCTCCAATACCTGTAAAATATGACTCTAAACAAATTTTAGAGCTAGAGAACCCACAAAGTGACAGAGAGAAACAAATCTCCTGCTGAAGGCAGCCCAGCAGGCCGACAGGAAAGGTCTATCACAGTGCTCTGGGAACTGAGGGCAGTCCCAGCAAGTCATGTGGTTCCAGCTCCAGGTGGCCCTGACCACGGGCGGCCAGAGCAGGAGAGTTTATAACCAGCAGCTGTGGCATTTCCAGACTTCTCAAACCATAAACACCAAAGACAAAGTAAAAAACGTCAGTGTGGAACTCTGTTGGAACCAGGGGACCTAAGAATGCAGTCCGGCTCCCTGCCCCCCAGGGCGAGAAGTGGGGGAGGCTGGGCAGCTGCAGCCACTGCCGGGTGGCTGCCTCCAGAGCTCCTGGCCCACAGATAGTAGGGGACCAAGCAACCAGTGTAATTGCTCTTGCTTTATCCTGCTTGCATCTGGTTCGCTGTGTTGAGTGGTGGTCCTGGGGTGAGAAATGCCAGTATGCCAGTGTGGTGTCTGTAGAGAGGGTGTCCTCCTCAGACCTCTGACAATATTTACAAAAACCCCAGCAATTTGGGACACAACTGTCTCAACTCTGGAAGCAAAGTTCCACTGTGGCAAAGATCTCAAAAGTCAAGTAATTGGCTGGCAAGATGAGCAAGCAGAGGAAGTATAATCAGATCATAGAATCCTTTTTTGGCCACAAAAAGAATCAGAGTATGGAATGGGAGGAAGACAATGAAGTCAGATCCTTCATCAAAAGCCTCCACGAAAAATATGAGCTGGTTATAGGCCATGGAGGAGCTCAAGAAGGATTTTGAAAATCAAGTAAGAGAAATGGAGGAAAAATTGGGAAGAGAAATGAAAATGATGCAAGAAAATCATGAAAAGCAAGTCAACAGCCTGCTAAAGGAGACCCCCCCCAAAAAATACTGAAGAAAGTAACACCTTAAAAAATAAACTAACTCAAATAGCAAAAGAGGCCCAAAAAGCTAATGAGGAGAAGAATGCCTTAAAAGGTTGAATTTGCCAGATGAGAAAGGAATTTCAAAAACTCACTGGAGAGAATAATTCCTTCAAAATTAGATTGGAGCAAATGGAAACTAATGACTTTATGAGAAATCAAGATACTATAAAACAGATTTAAAAAAATGAAAAAATAGAAGGCAATGTGAAATATCTCATTGGAAAAATCACTGACCTGGAAAATAGATCCAGGAGAGATCATTTAAAAATTATTGGACTACCTGAAAGCCATGATCAAAAAAAGAACTTAGAAATCATCCTTCAAGAAATTCTCAAGGAAAATTGCTCTGATATTCTAGAACCAGAGGGCAGAACAGAAATGGAAATAATTCACTGGATTGCTTCTTGAAAAAGATCCCAAAAAGAAAACTCCTAGGAATATTATAGCCACAATCCAGAGTTCCCACGTCAAGGAGAAAATACTACAAGCAGCCAGGAAGAAACTATTTGAGTATTGTGGAAACACAATCAGGATAACACAAAATCTAGCAGTTTCTTCATTAAGGGATCAAAGGGTTTGGAATATGATATTCCAGAGGTCAAAGGAACTAGGATTAAAACCAAGAATCACCTAACCAGCAAAACTGAGTATTTTCAGGGGAACATATGGTCATTCAATGAAATAGAGGACTTTCAAGCATTCTTGATGAAAAAACCAGAACTGAAGAGAAAATCTGACTTTCAAAGACAAGAAACAAGAGAAGCATGAGAATATAAACAGAAAAAAGAAATCATAAGAAACTTATTAAAATTGAACTATTTACATTCCTATATGGAAAAACTATAATTGTAACTCATGAGACTTTTCTCAGTATGAGGATAGTTGAAGGGAATATATGTGTGTGTGTGTGTGTGTGTGTGTGTCACACACACACACATACATTTATATGTTTATATAGGAGGGAATATGTGTATATAAATGCTGGAACAGAACATGCTGGAACAGAAGTGATGCTGTATTAAAAAAATCTATTGAGGAACCAGAGGGGAGAAACATAATATAGAGCATTTGCCTGAAGATCACAGGGGGAAGGAATGGAAGGAATTCTGACTGAATGAAAGGTGACAGACCATCAACAGGTGAGTTCACAAAACGTCACAAACCAGGGACAGCAGAAGGATCTGGGAGGAATGAGGGGACTTCAAGTACTCAGACATCTTCTGGCATAGGAGTTCATCTTTACTGTATGGATTGTAAATGGTTTTAATAAGGTCTTATACACTGTGTGCAGAACAGTAAGAGTTCATTGGCGAGAACTGCCAAATGTGCAACCTGGAGTGTTGTGGGGAAGGTGGGAATGAGTAGTTGCGAACCCTGTTCATGTTGGATCACTTTTATCTCCTTTTTAGATAGGGTTACAAGACAGATGGATTAAGGGAATGACGAAGACACAGTTTACTTAGAATTCAGCCATTTGACAACATCTCTTGGAACTGGTGAGATGCCTGACCTTCCAAAGCTGTCGTTAATGCCTCAAGGTCAACCCACAAAAAGTGATTTTTCTTAAACACAGACATATTGGTTCAGATGTGTCAGCAAAGGCCCTGCCTTGAGCCCACTCCTGATCTGAGAAACAGATGGGAGAAGAGAAGAGTTTGCCATTGGGGTACTTACCTAATTCTAAAGCTGCTATTAGCGCCAACGCAACGAGGGCTTCATTCTGCATTATTACATGTTCACTAGTTGCCATGGTTACTAGATGCTTTATGCCACCATTCTGCACAATGGTATTAATTACATCCTAAAATTAAAAAAAACCACAGAAATATTAAAAAGATTTACATTAAGTCTAAATAAATTGCATTTATAATGAGTCAATTCATTGTTTACTTGAAAGGTTCTTTGACAGGGTCCAGTATGAGTCATTACATTTAACCATAAAAAAAAAACAACTGGGGGAAAGGAACAGGCTTTTTAGTTATAAATAAGCTTATCAAATATGACAACTTAAGTTACTTAAATGGAAAAGTAAAATTTGCTTCAAGACCACTTATGTCAAGCACCCATTTTAAACAATTAACATGTCCAAAATATCAGTCAACAAATAAATATGGCTGCTGATCCAAACCTTGATTTTCCTTTTGGTCAAGAAAAGAACTGTGGAAGAGAAGACTCACTATTCATTAAATCAGTAGGGCCACCCAGCTTTGTCTCAGTGACTCTGGATAAATGGTCTCTTACTTAGCGACCTTTACTGAGTGACTCCTTGACTGGAATTGCATCAAGTATGTCATGAGTATCTGAAATATAATCACATACTTGAACTAAAACATATCCGAGTTCTCTACTTCTCCCTGGGCTATAAATACATGAGACCCACAACACGGCAGGATAGTGGGGCCGTGTTTGTTTCTTCTACTGCTCATTACTTTATCCACATCCCAGAAAGATTTTCAGAGTTTTGTTTGTTTACTAAATAAAAACTACCAATTGGAAGATAATGTGATTCAGTAAAAAAAGGCTAAATTATAGAAAGCATAGAAAGATACTAAGCATTACTTTCAAATATATTTAATTAGTTAAAATAATTATGAGTGCTTTCTAATAGGCTTATTTAATGATGAGACTTATGGTTTATAACACAAAGAATCACAAGTTCATAGCTTGGAAGGTAGAATGGGTCTAAGGGGTTATCTAGCACAAATCACTGAGGCTTAAAGGCACGAAGTGATCTGGCCAAGGCCATACAGCTAACAAATGGTGAGGATGGGCTCTGAGCTCACATCCTCTGACTCCAAACCCAACAATCTTTCTATTGCAGCACCCTGCCACCTTCCCTTATCTGTGCTAAAAGCAGTGTGTTCTTTGGTGATTTAAGTACATCTCCATTCTGTTTATGCCACTTAGCGAGCAAATCTGTTCTTCCTAAATAAAAAGATGAGCTCCAGTCCAATGCACAGTAAAGACCACAACTTCCAAACTGGTAGAGCCCAAGTTCATGAGGCTCTATTGAGGCTCTCTTCTGGCACCCAGGGGTGGAAGCTCGAGCCAAGGCCACCTTTGTCACGTTCCTAGAGAGGCTGTCATTACTGCAAACGCCAAGACTAAGTACTGCTGCCACAAAGAAACCACAGGGGAATGTGCTCCTGTGGGAAAGCATGATGTCCCTAGGGAAGTCAAGGCAAAGCACCTGCTCTGCTTATAATGCTGGGTCACAGAATACTCTAATCACAGCTTGATCCTCTGTGTCTTGCTATCCTAACGCCCTCATCCACTTCCTCACTTTGCACTTCCCTCTCCCAGCATTTTATTACTGCCTATTCATGCTTCCACTCTCCATCCCCTTGAATTTATCCTTTGTCTTCTCAATCCAGAGGTAAGACTATGAAGTGGTCAGATATATCGCATTTGGGGACTGCAGGAGGAAAAGAACATGACTGCAAAACCTTCTGGCACATCCATGATCTGATTTTCCCTTCATACACACAAGCCATAAAATGCCTTGACTAAGCCTGGAAAATGCACAGTATTGAAATAATTCTCCCACATTAAGTCCTTTCTCTTGTCAGCCTCTTTGGAAGGCTGAGAAAATGTTAATTTCTGATGAAAAGAAAGTATCCCAGGGTACTATATCATCAGTGACAAGTTCATTTAGTTGAAACCATGAAACTGAAATCTTCAAACTTGTAAGTAAAGCACAGGAATTTAAAGGAAGTCAGTGAAAAAGAAAATCAAGACATCCAATCATGAGAAGCTCTACCTGCAAATTATTCATGGGAGGTCCTTGGGCCCCATCTCCATAGTCCACGGTTTGTGCTGTGTGCTTTAATATCTTTGGGGCAGGGCAAAGGAGAAAGAATCTACAAAGGAGCCTTACAGGTTTGGAAATAGGCCTTTTAGATTATTGGAAAACATAAGCCCAATCAAGATTAGTCTCCTGACTCCTCTCTTTGGGCCAGATAAGGTAATTGGCATGTGTTGCCAATATTTTTAAAAAAGTTAACCTTTAAAATTTTCATTAAAAAAAATCTTGACAAGTATTCATTTTCTTTCCTTCCTACTTCCTACCTTCCCCTTGGGTGTGGGAGGAAAAAAAACACAGCCCTTATAACAAATATGCACAGTAAAAGCCTTCACTCCCTTTTCTCTTCCCATTCCCCTACAATTTCATTAGCAGGTATTTATTGTGCATGGCACTGTCCTGGGTCCTATGATGGATACAAAGAGAGAGAAGACTTCCCCTCAGAGAGCTTACAATCCTGTAGGGTTCTACTCGGTACTGCAAGGTAAACCACAAACCAAATGGGTTATTGTTAAGTCAGTCGTGATTTTGATTCTGTGTGACACAACTGCAACCCAAGGAAAACAAAGAACTTTTGCATTAAATAGCACATACATTGACAAAGTAAACTGTGAAAGGGCTATGTCTGTCTCTGGCTTACAGAGCCATACCATATGTATAATATCTGCAAAGTTAGGTAAGGATATCTTCCTCCCTGACATGCCAATTATGATAACTTGCAAGACTAACCACAAGCTGGGTTAGCTCCCTTTTTGCTTTTGCTTCTTCTTTGTGAGGGGGGAAGGCAAGGCAATTGGGGGGTTAAGTAACTTTCCCAAGGTCACACAGCTAGTAAGTGTTATGTGTCTGAGGCCAAATTTGAACTCAGGTCCTCCTGACTCCAGGGCTGATCTCTATTCACTGCACCACCTACCTGCCCCCCTTTTAACTTTTGACTTAATTATGATGCCCAAGGTTTTAAGGCTAAGGTGTTGAAAGCAAGGTAATAATACTAATAATATTAACATTATTATTTATGAACATTATTTATAATATTAATATTAATAATAATAGCTCAGAAGTAATGTCACTCAGACCAAGTCAGTCTCTGCACTACACTCAGCACTGTCTGACATAGCGCTGGGAGACATGCCCCCCTGGAAAAGTTGAACAAGTCACTATTAGTCAGATAAATACAAGTTAAAGTTATCCTGAGGCTCCACCACACACTCACCAGAATGGCAAAAATACCTAAAAAGGAACATGAGAACATGCTGAAGGTGCTATGGCAAAACAGGCACATTGTTGGTGGACATGTGTACAATAAACTATTCTGGAAAGCAACATGGAATTATACACAAAAAGTTACTAGGCTGTGCATGTCCTTCGACCCAGCTATACCACCTCATAACCCAAAAAGGAATCAAAGGGAGGAAAAGATCCTTTGAGTACAAAAATATTTCTAGAAACTGCTTTTGTGGCGACAAAACATTGGAAACTAGTGAAATGTCCTTCAATGGAGGAATGACTGAATAAGCCATTATATATAAATGTGATGGAGTAGAATTGTGCTATAAAAAATGAGGAAATAGATGATTTAAAAAAAGATGTAGAAAGATTTGTATGAACTGATGCACAATGAAGGGAGAAACACCACCTTAAAAACAAACAACTCTGAAAGCTTTAAGAACAGTGATCAGTACAATGACCAAGATTCCAGAGGATCAATGATGAAATAAATACGCAATCCATTTCTGGGAGGTGATGGATTTAGGGGGTGGAATGAGATATTTATTTTTGCACAAAGTCATTGAGTGAATTTGTTTTGTTTGACTATGTATATTTCTTATGTGAAATTTCTTTCTTTTTTTTCTTCCCAACAGCATACAGCATTCTGCATGGGGAGAGAAAATAGACTTCTGTTATTTTTTTTTTTTTTAAGAGAGGTGGGGGCAGTGCTACAGGTGTAAAGTGTTGCCAGCATGATCTGATGAGGTCATTGTATTACTAGTTTTAATTAACTTTTTTACAAGAGGCCTCACAAAGTGAGAATAATCTGTATATATTTGCAATGGAAAAACAAAACATCAATAAAATTTAAAGAAAAAAAGGAGCTGGAACAAGTACAAATTGGGGGATAAGAAGGACCCCTCTCTCATCTTAGAATAATGGCCATGTATCCTTGTGGTTATCACTGAATAAAAGTGGAGCCAAAGGCACTGGAGTCTGTGTTTCGTTTTATTTCCCTGCAAAGGGAGCCTGGTTTTTTCACTACCATACAACCTCTGGAGGTGAGAGGGCCTGCTCAATCCCCCACACCTTGACAGGAGAGCTCTGCACATACACAGGGTACCTTTCCTCCAGTGCAGTCCAAAAGTCACTTGTTAGACCAGTTCTTGCTGGGCTACAGTAAATGTGATTAGATAAAGAAAAAATTGAAAGCAAGAATTGCTGTAAATCAGTCCGAGAGTAGATGACCTGCATTCAGATAGTGAAAAGTTGGCTGACTGCACATATAAACAATTCACAATGCTTGGGATGTACATAATTTAACAGAGCTTGACTATTAAAGCTGGAGAGTTTGATTTCTGTTCCTCATGTCTTTTCAGTAAAATAGGGTGCCATGACAGATGAGGGGAAAAGCATTTCTATTCTGAATACAGATCATAACTCATTAGAAGAGACAGGAGCTCAGGACAGCCAATCTTCAAAGCTCAGCAAGTGTATTAAGCAGTACGTTGTGTGTAAAGGAAGAAAACCTAACAAATTCTGACTGATCCTAGAACCCTGAAACCTTTCTGGATAACCACACACTTACTGATACACACAACTGAATGAAAATGAAGTCTCACTGACATAATGCAGCCGAATGGGGACTTTACAGGCCAAAAAACATTCTGAATTTAATTAGAAACAGGAACTTGAAAATAAGAGTAATCATTTTTTGGTTTTGTGGCATCAGACCTATTTTACTGAATCATATTCCTTTATTATTGTGGGACCTTGCTTAAAGCAAATGAGAAAATGGCCCTTTCTAAGGGGTAGTGATCATTCAGTAATCTGATAAAATTAGGAATAAGTATTCTATTAGCAGGAGGGTACTAATGCCTGGGAGGTACTGGAGGAGGTGCCTACATGAGGAAAGGAACCAGGCACATATTGGTTTCCTTTGGTCAGTTCTGAAAGTGCTCAGTTATTTCCACTTCACTGTCATTGTGGGAAAATGAAGGGGAGACAGTGCCCATCAAAGTTACATATACACGCTCATTCAGAAAGGAGTGCAAATATTTCCTTCCTTAATGACAGGTATCAGTGATAATGTGGCACAGTGGAGAGAGGTCTGGCCTTGGCATCGAGAGGAGCTGGGTTTAGGCCTTGCCTCTGATACATGCTGGCTTGTTACTCTGGGCAAGTCACTTAGGTCCTCATGCCTGGGCAATTCGGAGTTTTCCACACTGGTAGTTCTGTATATGATGAAAGCGCAGGTCATCTTCCTGACCAAACCATCCTTTTCCTTTAACCCTTCTCCATTTCTGTGAATGGCAGCTCCATTTTCTCAGTCAAAGAGACTCGAGCCACTGGAGTCATTTGTGGCTCTTTCCTCTCCCTCACTGTCTTTGGATCCAATCCATTATGAAGTCCTGTCAATTCTATCCCAATATTTCTCACATTCATCCCTTTCTTTTCCACTCCAAGCACTACTGCCCTCATCCACCTCCCTCATTACCCATGTCTGGCCTGCGCTATTGTCCTAATATCTCCCCCAATGGGCCCTCCCTCCACTCTGTACCTTAAAGTTTCTACCCAAGTAACCCTTCTGAAGTGCTAACCTTCCATGGGTTTTCTACGGCCTAACAAATGTGGCTAAAAACTTTTCTTTGGCAATCAAAGACCTTCACAGCCTGGTTCTAACCTTCCTTTCCAGTATAATATAGCACATAGTCTAAGTTCTAGCTAAGCTGGCCTGCTTCCATCTTCAGTTCTCAGTCTGCCTTCTCCCATCTGTTCACCTTTGCTCACATCTCCTCTCCCCACTAATGTCAGCCAAGCCTATCATCCTTCTTCTCACCTCATCCCTCATCTTCCTGAAATCCTGTAAGGGTTTATCCTGGTGCTATCTCCTCCATTAAGCCTTCCTTGAAACTCCAGTTGAAAGCAACTCCTCCTTTCACAAATTCCTCACTGTATTCTGAAATTCTCCTTTGTACTTAGGGTACTCTTCTAAAGGTACCCAGGAGATACCATGGACAGAAAACTGGACCTGGAACCAGGAAGAGCTGAGGTCAAGTGGCTCAATCTCTCTTTGCTTTGGCTGTCTCTTCTGTAAAATGGAGGTGCTGGACTCAGTAGCCTCTGAGGTCCCCTTCAGCTGCCATGAGTTACTTACATATACATTTGATCTATCCTTTTCCCACTTGTAAGAAGTAAGCTCCTAGGGGGTGGCTAGGTGGCACAGTGAGTAGAGCGTCAGCCCTGCAGTCAGAAGGACCTGAGTTCAGATCCGCCTCAGACACTTAATGCACACGAAAATAAAAACTTAGCTGTGTGACCATAGGCAAGTTACTTAACCCCAACTGCCCTCCAAAAAGCAAAAAAAAAAAAGAAGTAAGCTCCTTGAGGTCAGGCATTTATTATACCTTATTTCATATTTAGCAGCACCTAGTAAGCTTATAACAAGGGTTAAATTAAATTGAGTTTGTTGAATTCAATCTGGTTCCCACCTTTCACTAAGCATGACTCTGTAGACCAATGGTCTCCAAATTTTTTTGATCACATATCCCCAACAGCAAAAAATAAATCAGCATCTACTTATAATATGCATATATTTGCTTATTTATAAATAATATACATATACTATTTCCCAATAATTATGTACACTATCAAGCTCATTAAAATGGCAATTAGAAAAAAGTTGAAATAATATTTCATCTCAGAGTCAGTATGGAGCCTGACATAGTTTTTAAATAGAGGAGTGACATGGTAAAATACATATTTAAGGAAATCACTTTGGCAGCAGTACAGAAGATAGACTGGAGGAAAGAGAGGTTCCTTTCCATCAGCTGCTGTCCTTGGCTTCCACTCCATGGAACAACATCACCCCTTCTCCCTATTACCATGAAGATGGACTCAGGTCTGAGTCTTCTCAACCTGACCTCAGCTTCCATTCCCCTCCAACTGGAAGGCAGGGCACTAAACTCCCAAAGCCTTCTTTTATGGATGGCACACAACCCTCCTGGTAATGCCATTCTTTAGCAGCAGCTTTGCTTGGCTTCCACTCCATGAAACAACATACCCTGTGCCCCTGGTGTTCTCTAGCTTCCTTTTGTGTGTTGTCTTCCTTTATTAGACTGTAAGCTCCTTGAGGGCAGGGACTGTCCCTTTTTCTTTTTTTGTCTTTTTTTTTGGAGGGGGAAAGGCAGAGCAATTGGGTTAAGTGACTTGCCCAAAGTCACACAGCTAGTAAGTGTGTCAAGTGTCTGAGGCTGCATTTGGTCTCGGGTCTTCCTGACTCCAGGGCCAGTGCTCTATTCACTTGCAACCTAGCCACGCCAACTGTACCTTTTTTTAAAAAAATTATATCCCCAGTACTTAGCACAGAGAAGAGTACATATTAATCACCTAATAAGTTTTTATTCAATTGAACTAAAGAAGTGATGAGAGCCTTAAGTGTCAGTGGGAGTAGAGAGAAAGGGGGTAGAGATGTGGAGATAGAAATGACAAGGTTTTGAAGGATGGTGAGGACTTGTGAAGGGTTGTGAGAAACTGGGTAACCAGAAGGATGGCGGTACTAGCATAGTAAGAGGGAAGTCTGGAAGATGAGTAGATGTAATAAGATCTGCAGTAAAGATCATAGCCTCTCCATGCCTGCTCAGTTTAAATACATTCTCTGAGGAGTCAGTGAAGATGTGAGAGTTTTAACCTTCATCAATGAGGAACCTATGAGAAGCCAAGCATTTCTACGCCTCCTTGTAAAGATAAGGAGCTTTAACTGCCATCTGCAAAGAGACTGTTTTCCTGTCATGGTTGGGGGAAGACTGCAAGAGGACTGAGAGGAAGACCTCACTTCTGGAGGGAGCTCAGTTTAACCTTTTCTCTAGTTAACAAATAAGAAGAAAATCCTTGAGAAGGGATAAGGATTGGTATCCTGAGCGAAATGAATGCTAAGACTTTAAGAAGGGAGAAGTCAAGAGAAGAAGCAATGGTCAGAACTGACTCTGCTACTCTTTTCTTCACAGCTAAAGTATTGTAAATATGAACTCCTTCCTCCAAAGAAGGGCAGCACCTTCACGTTACCTCTTTTGGGTCACTAAGCCAATATATATCCAAGTACATAGAATGTGGAGTTTTAGAACTGACCACCCTCCTTCTTGGGTGGATGGACCCCTTGTAACTTGACTCCTCATCCAGGGTTCTAAGGTGTATACACACAACACACACACAACTGTTGGAGCTATAGAAAGGGATAAGATTGCAAAGGAAGAGAGTACAGAAAGAATACAGGGCTGAAGAGAGAACCTTAGGGAAGACAGAGGTAAGAGGAACTGGGAGAATCTGTAACTAGGGAAGCCAAGGGAGAAGAGGATGTCAAGGAAGAGGGGGTTGGTCCAAGGGCTAGGGATCATGAAGCCCATGAAGTAGTTTTGTAAATATTTATAGCAGCTCTTTCTGTGGTGGCTAAGAATTGGAAGATGAGGGGAATGACTGAACAAGTTGTAGTATATGATAGTAATGGAATATTATTGTGCTCTAAGAAATGATGAGCAGGATGACTGCAGAAAAACCTGGAAAAACTTACATGAACTGAGGTAGAATGAAGTGAGCAGAACCAGAGGAACACTGTACACAGTAATAGCAATATTGTACGATGATCAACTGTGAATGACTTAGCTATTCTCAGCAATACAATGATCCAAGACAATTCTGAAAGACTTATGATGGAAAATACTATCCACCTCCAGAGAAAGAACTGATGGAGTCTGAATACAGACTAAAGCATACTATTTTTCACTTTCCTTTTTTTTTTTTTTGGCTTGAGTTTTATTCCACAAAATGACTAATATGGGAATGTGTTTTACATGATTGCACATGTATAACCTATAGTAGATTGTTTACTATCTCAGGGAGTGGGGAGAAGAAGGAGGGAGGGATAGAATTTGGAACTTAAAAGATTAATGTTAAAGTGATTTTTATTAAGGAAAAAAGTGTTTTTGTAAAAGAGTGAGGATTGAAAAAACCCAGTGCTGAAGTTAGACGAGAGACACAGAAGTCAAGGGATCACACAAATGATCAAGTGTTTTTGGAGTGATAACCATTATCATCAGATCTAGACTACTTTATTTGGCAATGAAAGGAAGAAGGAGAGAGTGCTTACCAGAAGGCTTATTGGTAAGGTGTAATCTAACAGAACTTTCTCTGTTCTCTGCTAAATGAAGCAGAGATGGAACTGAATTTCCTAACTAATTAGGCATGCTAGAAAGGCAAATTTAGGCTGTCCCTTTAATTTATTCTAATAGTTTAAGTACAGTGTGTAAGCTATCTGTGGCTGAGACAAGGAGAAACTGTAACAGATGGAGACAATGATATCAAACAATCTTGAAACTTGGTGAACTTGAGTTTGGCTTCAAGACAGGATTCAAAACGAGGTAGAAAAGAACAGTTAAGTGTAAGTCTAGGAGAAAGACAAATACCATTGGCAAGCTATGATCAAGAACAAGGGCCTATTTGAACCCTGAGTATTTATTTCCTTGAAGAGCTTCCTCCACCTGAATTTATTGATAAGTATTTATTTGCTGTATTTAGTGATAAGCAAAAAAAAAAAGGGGATAAATTAGAATGAAAATTGTTAAACGCTTAAATCAAAAAGGCAGCCTAGAAAAATCTGGCTAATCTTAGGGAAATCTCCTGACCACAGACTATGAATATTAAGGCATCTGCCCCTTAGTGGCAATGCATACTAATTGCAAACACACACACACACACACACACACACACACACACACACACACACACACAGAAGTGAAAACCAGCTTAGATGTTAAATTTTTCAACCATCATGTTACCAAGTGATAGTAAAGTCCCAATAATTCATTTTTATAGGCCATTTTCTAGTTGCTCCCTTTGCAGCTCCTCCATTCATCAATGGGGCTACCTGGAAGACATCATGCTGAGCTTCTTGTGTGCCCCATACACCTGCACATTAGTAAGTACATGATTTATTGGCAGAAGGAAAGATAAGACTCACTGATGTGTCCAATACCTCAAGTCAGCCTTTAGTTTCAACTTACTTTGCTGACTCTTTTCCTAGAGTTGCTGACAAGTATCAACACTTAATGGATTTGAGTTCGAGACTATCTTTCTTCCTTTGCTTCTATTCTAGAAAGTGCTAACAGCAATGAAAACCAAAAAAGGAGGATTTAGAGTGTGTGAAACAAAAAAGAGCTAAGGCCACTGGGAATGGCCCATTCTCTTTTGCCATTTCCAAAAATTTCTACAATGAATAAATGTTTGGTAACCCCTCTCCCCTCCCCTGACCCCTACCATTAACACTGCTTTTCAATTACTGTGAGGGAAATTGTAATGCATCATGGCTTACAATGACAACATGTAAGACCATATGCAAAATGCCGTGCCAGCTGCCATTTTATTTTAAACCAAACCCTAAAGGAAGGTATTGGGATGACAGCATTAGACTCCTGACAGATGAAGTACTAAAGCCATTCTGTCAGAGAATGGTCAGAAAGAGGCTCATTCTTTCATCTTTTTGTCTGGAGCAGAAGTAGTTACATATGACCACTTAAACCTTAGGCATTTGACAAATGTCAAGAACTGAATTTTGCCTTCTCTGACACTGCCTGTGTGGAATAGGCTAGTCTGGCCCATATTGGATTCCCCCAAAGTCTTTGTTTACACTGATTCACAGCCCCTCCTTTCAAACTTACTTTTGATTTGCTGTGTCGGATGAGGGCAGAGAGAAGTCGGTTTGACTCCCCCATGACGCCAGCATGATCTTTGGCTTCACACCATTCCACCAAACGCTGGACTAATTTTACATTCTTTCCTAACTGTTCAGCAGCTTCTACTGTAGGGGAAAAAAGGCAGAGTACAAAGGGGCAGAACAGCGTCAGGAATTCAGCTGAAACAATCTGCAAATATCATGAGGCTGCAAGAGAGTACAAGCTTATAATGCAAAGACCTTCCATGAAAAGGAGACCTCAGAACACTTTACCCAATGGGTTCTTTGGTCTGCTTCAAAAGAGAGTGCCCTATAATGCAAATGATTAACAACTGATACCTTCATCCTCTTCTGGGTAAAACTCATGGCCCTTTAGTACCTGGGCACCTGGCACTGAGGGAGGCAAAAAGGACACTATTTAAGGACATATTTTGGTCATTTAATTCCACATTCCAAAGTATTTCGGGCCAAGTAGATCATTGAGGGGTGTACAAATGCTGGGCTTTGCAAAAAAAAAAAAAAAGCTGTTTATTGTGTTTTCAATAAGAGTTTAGCAAGTTTATCAAGTCTTAGCCTATTTAATGGAGATAGAAAGGAAAACAAGGTAAAAACGGACATAGAAAGAAACAAAAAGAGGGGCATTTTCCTGACTCGATTATAACGAATGTCCAATGGATTAATGGCTACATAAAGGAATTAAGTATAATACTGACTAGAGCTTGATTTTAATAGCTCAGTATAATCATTGGGGACATCCAAGGCAAAGCCAAATTTATCATCAAGCATGTGAAGTTTATTTAAGATAATTGTCTTTATATTTCATTTGACATGTTTATCTCAATTCTTTTTATAAATGTGGATGCAGAATAAAATTCATTTTTCAATTAGAATCCATAGTAAGAGAGCACTAGGCCACAAAGAGATATGTAGATTGAAAATTATTTTTTACCTTGTGCATCTATTAACATTCTTAATGTACCCAGAAGTTTGAACTGCACAGGAGGCATTTCAGATTTGAGGAATTTCAGTACTGCTTCTGCAACACCAGCTGACAACATCTTAGCTTTATTTACAACTGGAAAGACAAAAAAAAAGTTCTTTAATAAACATGGAATTTGGATGCTATGTGACTAATATATTATCATATTTTCATTTTCGGAGATAGTCTGGATACTTTTCTGTGATTTAAAATAATAAAGCATACTTAAATTTAAAAAAAATAACTATTTTAGGCAAATCACTTAACCTCTCTGTCCCCTAAGAAACTTTCTATGACTATAAATTGTCTGTAGAACAGTTGCTATTATTACCAAGGATGAAACATGCTTTTTGCTTCTTGGCAGAGAGATAACAGACTAGAAAGGCAAATCAAGACCTACTTTTTCAGACAGGGAGAATATTATTTGCTGGACTACAGTTATTTGTTACAGGGAAGGCTTCTAGCTGATGGGGAATGACTTAGTGGATAATGGACAGAGCAGAAGAGGAACAAAAGAGTCAATGTAACATTAGAAAATACACAGAAGAAAACCAGTTCAGAAGGAGAATCAAACTGGGTAATTTTACTACTGTTTGCTTAAATAGGTACTTTAAAAAAGGGTAGAAACTCATGGTTTTATACATAATCTTCCTTTTTTCAGTTCTTTGTGTTTCTGAAATGTTTCTGTTTGTTAATGATTAAGTTCATAAAAAAAACGAAAATTAAAGTTTTAAAAAATAGTTGTCAATTTGTATTGGTAGAGGGAGTTTCCTCACCAGGAGGCACCAATGAAATCAACCACATGTATACACACACACACACACACACACACACACACACACACACACACACACACGAATACACATACACACCCCAAAATCAGAACTACAAGTTCATTTGGACTCATTCACACAAAGATAAATCCATGCAGAAATTTAAAAGTAAAGAAATTTAAAACTCAAACTTGGTAGCTAGAAATCCTTTAATTCCATAGGACAGTGCTATAGTGATTTTTTTTTTTTGTTTTTGATTTCTTGTTTATTTTAAGATTAGGTCTTCCTATCTTCCTATCTAGCCCAGGTTGGAAGTCAGACTCAGTATCACCAATGATGGACACAGGACCTTCCCCATTAATGTCCTATGTGAGCCAGTTTGCCCCTCCTTAGGCAACCTGGTGGCCCCCTGCTCTCAAGGACTCATGGATATTTTCAAAGATTGGATGCCCATTATGTAAAGAGTTGGTAAAAACCCATTATTTTTGTACCCTATTTTTCTTCAACTAAGGATGCTATCAAAGAATAAACACAGCAGGAAATGAATATAGCCTCCCTCTAGCTCCTGTCTGTGTACCCTGTTTATAACAAGAGCACAATGTCAGGGTGTAGTATCTGTATAATTCAACTCAATATGCATTTATCGAGTTGGTACAAAGCACTATCTTAAATGGGGGTATAAAGAGAAAAAAAAAACAAAACAGACCGTACCCTAACAGAGCTCACATCTTTCTGGGACAGAGCTGGCATATATGCAGAGAAGTAAATGCCAAGTAATCTGAGGAGAGAAAAGTATTAACAACTGGGGTGAATCATGAGAGGCCTCCCACTGGCACTTGGGCTGAGCCTTTAAGGAATCCTAAAGAGTCTGAGCTGAAGAGGGCAGGCCTAGCAGTCAGCCTGTGGACAGGCATGAGGTGTGGGGGATGGAAAGCCGATTTGAGGGGCTAGCCACAGGAAGCATGTTTAGCTGGCATGTAGAGTGTGAGAAGGGGAGTATTATAAAATAAAGCTGTGGGGCGGCTAGGTGGCACAGTGAGTAGAGCACCGGCCCTGGAGTCAGGAGGACCTGAGTTCAAATTCGGCCTCAGACACTTCACACACACACACACACACACACACACACACACACACACACACACACACACACACACACGAAAAAAACTAGCTGTGTGACCTTGGGCAAGTCACTTAATTCCAATTACCCTCCAAAAAGCAAACAAAACAAAACAAAACAAAACCCAAAATAAAATAAAATAAAGCTGAAAAGGAAGGTAAGGACTAGACTGTGAAGGGCTTTAAATACCAGTCGGAAGAGATCCCCCTTTATCCTGTAGGTTAGGGGGCCACTAAAGATGTTTGAGCAGAGTAGAACAGAGCTGTGCTCTAGAAGATTATTTTGGGAGCAATGTGGGGGATAGACTGAAGAGAAGAGAAATAGGGAGCAGGGAGGCCATTAGGAGGTGATGACTAGTGGTCACATAACTGGACCTAGGGTCAGGTGTAAGTGATGTTGTAGAGCCAGAACTACCAGACTAGACATCTGACTAGAGAGGGGGAAGGGGAAGAGTCCAGGATGCTCCAAGGGTGCACACTAAGATTCCTGGAAGGAGATTCACTGGAAGGAGGGCTAGGGATTGCACAGAAGCCTGGACAGCACCCCTCATGTTCTGCGGTGGGAGGAAGTCCCTTGACATTAAGACCTCAGTTTCCTCGTGCATGTTGTAAGGATATCAATAAGCATTTTCTCTAGGTGGGTCAATCAATCACAAACAGCAATTTCTTTGCAAAGACATTCTTAAACTGAGGCTTACCAGGTATTGCCAGGTTTCGGAGGGCACTCAGGGCTGCATGCTGAACAGTGACGTTTCCATCCTCCACGTGCCTATCTAACAGGTCCATGAGTTTTTGCACAATCCCATTGTCTACCATGTGAATGCAGTTTCCATCTGGACAAAATGAGGGCGTTACACTGTTTCCAATCCCAGTAGAGTTCATATACCAACTGCTATGACCATAGGTATAATCAAAGTATTCCCCCAAAAGTAGAGAAATAAAAATGGAATGTATCATACCTCTTATGTGGAGCAAAAGCAAATGCGAAATGTAACTCTCCCCCTGAATTTCCTAAATATGGCTTTAAAAAAGCAGACTATGACAAGTCTAGTAGGTCCTTGGGCAGCTAGAGTCAACCAGAGCTGGAATCAGGAAGCCCCGAGTTCCAATTCTGCCTCAGATACTTATGAAATGTAGGATCCCAGGCAAGTTATTTAACCTTGGCTTCCTCATCCATAAAATGAGGATAATAATAGCACCTACTTCCCAGGGCTCTTGAAGAATAAAAGGAGGTAGTATTTTTAAGTGCTGTGCAATCCTTAAAGCACTATAGAAATGTTATCTATTGGTATTTTCAGTCTTAGAAATAAGTATTAATATCTGGTGCCTCTAATATATTGTTAAATACTACCCAAGCCAGAGAACTGGCTGGATAGGTTCAAGAAAAGGAATTGAGTTGTATACATGGAACATAGGTGATTTGCAAATCTGGGAATTTAACATCTGAAAGATGATTCCACTCTGAATATTGGGGCTCCCAAAACCAAATGAAAAGCATGAGCCAAGGGAGTATTTCCCCTAAATCAGACAGTCTCTTACAGTTAAAAAGGCAAACCTTCCATCCAATACGTCCTCGGGACATGGAAAAGTCTGCTCAACACCATGGTTCCCCGGGGGAAGTCAGTGATTTTCAAACAGTCAGTGATTTTCAAACAGAGCATAGAAAAGTTGGGTCATTCTTAAAGAGTGTCAGATTTCACCTTGGTTGGGAAATTCGCTGTGACAGTGCAGATCCTTGACAAGTGGGAGTTTAAAAAAAAAAAAGGGAAAGAAAGAATTGACCAACTCACCATTCCTGGCAAAATTCGCAATAGCCAAAGCTCCTGCAAGCTGTAACTGATGGTTATTGGAAGGAACCCAAGAAAGGACCCTTTGGAACACGCTGCCTTTTCCTCCTTCAAACAATTTCTGCATGGACTCATCTGCATACACACAATTAAACAAGCAGAAAGCAGTTAGTTTTAATGGATATCTCAGAGACCACAGGAATGTCTAGCCTAGAAGCAGCCTATTCCAAATGATGACTGGCTCTTAGTCAGATATCAAAATTTCTGCAGAGAGTAGTATAAACAGCAATGGAGGAAAATCATGTAAAGCCAGCAGAAGGATGGCTCTTCTCTGGAGGGCATGGAAAGCATGTCTGTGCTACTCACCTCCAAGAAGGAGCAGAACCATCAGGTCAGAGGCCGTCTTGAGCTCAGCAATATCCTCTTCTCTCTCACTGTCTACAGTCTGTTGAACAATCTCCAGGAGGCATTCTACCAGGCCTGCGTCGACCAGTTGCAACTTAATAGCATCTGAGAAACACAATGAATTGATCAATTAATCCACAAGCATCTAGGACCTGCCTACAGTAGCTAGCTAGATTGGGAGTACAGTGGGTAAGAGTGCTGGCCTTAGAGTCAGGAAGACCTGAATTCAAATTGTGCCCCAGACATTAACTAGCTGTGTGCCCTGGGTAAGGTACTTATCCCCTGTGCCTTGGTTTTTTCATTTATTAAACAGAAATAACACTAGTACCTACCTCAGAGGATTGTGGGAAGGCTCAGAGGAGGTAACATGTAAAACAATTTGCCACACATACAGCACTATATAACTGCTAGACCTTCTGTGACAGGCACCCTGACCCTACAAGGGGTTGGAGATGTGAAGCCTTCAGGAAGCTGACATTCTACTGGGAGTGAGCATGGACTTGGGTGGGGGGGATAGAGAGGAGAAGTACACGAGTCCAAAACCAGGGAGCCTTGGTAAAGGGGCCTCATGCAGGAGAGGGCATGAGCCAAGTCCAGAGGAGACCAGAGACTTCAAGGATGAAGGTGGGGAGCCAGACTGTGAGCAAGCAGTTAAAGATGGCGCCAGGATCTATGTAGCAACTTAAGGTTTGCAAAAGGGCCTCCCTCCAGTATATCCTGTCCGTAGTCTGTCTGCACATGGCTATGAGTGAGCTCCCTGGGAGCCTACATAGTGTTTAACACAAGGCCTGGCCCAGAGGATGGGACTTAATGAGTGTTTACTGACTGATGTTTGACTGGTGGGAGGGTGAAACACAGAACATATTCACAGATTAGTAAATACAAGATACATAAAAAGTTCAAAGCGACTTCAGGGTAGGCATAAGAAAAGGCATCTTACGCTGAGCCTTTAAAGCCGCAAGGCCTTCCAAGAGTCAGAGGTGAGGAGGGAGAGTGTTCTAGACGTGGAGGAGCCGCAGGGACAAAGGCAGGAGATGGACTGTTGTGTATGGACTAGAGGGAGCATGCAGGAGGACAAAATATCACCAGCCCAGAAAAGTTAGAACCAGGCTGTGAAGGGCTTCACATGCCTAACAAAGGAGTCTGAATTTTATTCTAGAGCCAAGATAAAGCCCCTGAGGCTTCTTAAAAAGAAGCAAGACATGGTCAGATCTGTGCCCTTAGGATGACTGATAGAGTAGTGGAAGACAGATTGGTACAGTATGTGCTGGAGCTCCTCAGGGTAGGGAGGAAGGAAGATGGGGGGGGGGTAAGCTACTTCTTTTTCTGAAAAGATTTTAAAAAGATTCTCCTCTAGATTTAACAGGCTCTGGGGACTTAGGCCACCTGAGTACAAAAAGTCTTGAGGAACCCCAACTGGGCGCTGAGGCTTAAATGGCAGACTAACGAGCAGGCAAGGAAGCCTCTGCTCAGCCAGTCCTAGAATGAATGAAGGACCTTTCCTACGGCTAAGTAAGCCTCCTGTTTGTTAACTGTGATAGGGACTCCAAGTGTCTTCTTTAGTATAAAATTGAACCTCAAGAATGAGCATGACCTGGTCAACTCTGACCTGTCACTATCAGAAAAGAGAGCAGAGGTGAGAATCGCTATTCTGGGAAATGTGGTTGTAAGAGAGACAGAAAAGGCTGCCCATGCAGCAGGGAGCACTCAAGGGATGTTCAACAGCACACAGTTTTAATGTATTAAGTCAACAACGCTCCTAATTTCTTCCTGTATTATTCAGCTACTCAGGGATAGGAATGAGGAAGGTGTTTGACAGGAACTATTTATGCCTAAGACTTAGCAAATAAAGGCGAAAAGAATCTGGAGAGCATGGTTTTCAGTGATGAGAACAGAATAAAGACTGGGCAGGAAAGTAAGTGAAGTGAGAACAAGAGGCTGGTAGGAATCAGGAGACCAAAGGTCATATTCAAAGCAAAAAAACGACTGCATGAGCCTGAACGGGTTCTAGGTGATTCTGGGCTAGAGGAAGAAGAGAGAGAGAGGTGGGGAAGGATGCATGCTGGCTTTCAGGGACCATTGTGGGAGGAGAAAGGGGGAAGGTAAGGCATAGAGCTTGCTCCCATAACTGTGGGTCTTCTGCCTTTGAGCTGCCCAGGACTGATTCTGAATGGGACTGGAAGGGAAGAAGGAAACTGGAAAATTATGCTCAGAAAGGAGAATTTCAATATTCAGGATCTCAGAATAGCTATTATCTCATCTCTTTTCTTCTCTCTCTCTCTCTCTCTCTCTCTCTCTCTCTCTCTCTCTCTCTCTCTCATCTGTTTACATGTTGCATCCTCTCAGAGGATTATAACTTCTTTGAGGACATGAACTGTTTCCCATTTCTGTTTTGCACATGATGGGTGATTTAATAGAAAATGACTGAATTAAATTTGCTGCATGATTCCCCCCCTCCCCAACAAGGCAGTAAGCTCCAGGAGCAGAGACACTTTGTCCTATTTAATCTTTAAATCCTTTGCTACTGCACAAAGTCAGCCCTTAATAAACATTTGTTGAATCGAATGCTATTAATCCTACAAAGTCTGTATCTGTGTTCTCTAAGTGAATTAATCATTTACCCATGATATTCAGTTCAACCTACAGAGCACCTTTGTAACATTACTTCAAAAGAAACACCAGTATTTCTGTTGATTTTTCTAAGAGTTTCTCAAATAACTGGAATTAGTTGGGTAGGCAGGTCTTTAGGAAGAACAGGGCTATTTCAATGTGCTAAGCAAGTTTAATCTCCCTCCTCAGCATCCTTTTCCCTACCATAATGACCATGACTAAGGAAATCATGAAGAGAGAACAATTATTAATGCTTTTCATGGTCACCTACCTGATTAATTGCTGGTGCAAAGTTTCTTTTTTTCCCCCTGCCCCTAAATCACTGACCCCACAAAGTTCGTGTAAGAAAAGAGAGAATGTTGAACCAGGATAATTTTTAAATAGGAGCGTTTGCACTGAGTAACACTGAAAGTAGGGCGTTTCCTTGGTTACAGAACACTGGACTGTAAATGTGCTCTGACTCGAATTAAAAATTGTGATGGAAGAGGTCTTTCTGAAATCAAATCCAGTAGATTGAACGCATTATTTTTTAGAATGGTGATTGCACCACTTTCTGCCATACTTAGATGTTGAAGGACTGCAGGGAGAGCTGGCTGTAACACAAGAAGTAATGTGCTATATAGGTGCCTCAAGATGTAGGCAGTATCCCTAACAAATTTACAGAGGCTGAAGCCCATTGCAAAGCTGTAAAGCAGGCCAGGAGAAGATAACAACAAAGAAGTGAAAATGTCGTGATTCTGAAATAGTCTCAGGAATGTTAGACATAGCACTAGTGTATGAAATTCAAATTCAGGAAAAGATAAGGCATCTATCATAAGGCCATCATTAGCACTTAGCAAAAAAGGCTAACAAGAAAGAAAAAAAGAGTCATCTTGCAAATAAAAAAATATCAATCACATTTCTTTAAGCACATACCTAAGGTAGAAAAACTTGATTTGGTTATGAGTGATGCAATTAGTAAGGGACCATGATAGGGAAGATAGTATAGTGAAAATTATCCTACTTCCTCTTGCCCAAGGATTCTAGTCCTAATCAACATTTCAGGTCTTTTTTGAGGAAAGACCATTTTTCTTTGCAAATGTTCTTTTCTTGTGCTGATCTTTCACAGGTCAAACTTAATAAAGAAACTAATTTTCACTTTCAATGACAACAGAGTTGATTCTGGGGCTGAAGGGTCCTGATACTGGTGTATCAGCTAATCTATTTTATACTAACAAAGCAAATTTTTTGTAAATGGGAAGTAACACAGAAAAGGTCAGAGTATTCTTGAGAAATGGAATTTGGAAAAAACCACAAGGAAGTTCTGAACCTCTCATCACAAGTTTAATTCACTGAATAGTTACTATTGGCCTTCTCTGTGCAAGACACTGTGCAAAGTGCTAGAAGATACAAGTAAAAAAGAAATAGTGCCTGCCTTCAAGGAACATATATTCTACTGAAGGACCAATAGTTACAGATAAACTAAAAATTATTAACCTGATGATCTGTTCAACCATCATGCATTATGCTCTCTCTGTGTCCTTGGGCATGTCAAATTTCTCTGGCCCTGAGACCCCTCATCTGTAGAATGAGGGCGTTGGATCAGATTAAATCTCTTTCAGCTCTGGATGACCCTGTGAATTCTTCTTACTTCCTTTAGCATTAAAGAATTTACTATGTGACCATGAAAAGTACAGGTTTGTTTAGGCATGGATTCTAAGATACATGGGACATAGGACCCAAAAGGCTGGTGAAAAGGGTCTAAATTGTCTGCTCTGTTCAGTGTACACAGAGCTCCTTAATAGCTAATAAAGACCACCCCAGGGGTAGAGGACATGTGGTATACAGAAAAGGCCTCGCATTTGGTGCCAGACAACCTGGGTTGAAATCTTAGCTCTGCAGCTTTGTAAGTTTGACCTTGAGCAAGTAGCTAACCTTTGCAGTCCCCAGGTGTCTGACCTGAAAAATAAAGGTTTGGACCCAATATGACCCATGTCACTTTCTCATTCTAAACTGATGGCAATATGGTAGATAGCATGCAAAGCAGGCCTTAAATAGCTGGCAACTCAATCAGAATTTAGCAGAGAGACTGAAAGAGACATGATCACCCAGGAAGGTCATCTATTTCCTCACCGTTTTCTGCCAAAGGAGCCAAAACTTCAAAAATCATCTCCTTTTTATCATGTTCAATCTGCTTCTTGAAGAGTTTTACCAACTCCTCTGCCACGTTTGTATATGCAAACTGTTCTTTACTTGACTCTGCAAAATAAGAGAAAGCACAGTAAATGAGCAAAGTTCTGAAATTGTTTTCTACTTCATTCATTCATCACAGGGTCATTCTGAACTGTGAGTCATTAGATGCACATGCTCTTGAAAAGGCAGGAACAATTCAGTCAGAAACTTAATGCTGCCCGAGCGAAAGAGAAGATGTCTGAGGCTTCAGGGAAAAATGTACTGACCTAGATTATCATCCTCAAGGCTTTAAATTTCTACAGTCGAATAATGTATAGGTTGTCATAGCAACCATGAAATTATAAAGTTATAAATTCAGACTTTCAAGGCCTTCCATAAAAGAGGAAAAAATAAGCCATGCCTGACTTCATTTTGCTTTGCTAAGACATGAGGCTAACACTCTTGTCTCTGTGTCATTACCATGGGTCGGCTTGCCAAGGCATGATCATGCGGATTCTGGCCCCTTACCTTCTGGGAACCCATTCCCCCATGGCAGAAAGTCCAGGGAAAGAAAATATAGCTCTGTTGCATCTTAGAAAGGACTGCTAGGAACAGGAATCAACTAATCAACCAGCATTTCTTAAATGTTTTCTATGTATCAGGTACTATGAATACAAAGAAGGAATAAAAGTAGTCCCTGCCCTCAAGGAGCTTACATTCTAATAAGGAGACATATATTAACACACACACACACACACACACACGATATACACAAGGCAACCTTGGGGGAGAAGGCATTAGAAGTTCTCTCTCTCAATAGAGAGAAGGCACCAAGAAAAGCCTCCTGTAGAAGGGGGCCTTTGAACTGAGTCTCAAAGGAAGCTAGGGATTTCTAAGAGGTGGAGGCAAAAAAGGGAGTGCTTTCCAGGTGTGAGGAGTAACAGCAGAAACTATCTAAAACAGGTCTAAGCCTAGCCATGGCTGCACTGTTTGTGGCAAGCTGAAGTATTTGGTAGAAGTGTGCCAATGGGCAGGAAGGGCAAAGGTGAAGTGGGGACCTTTTTCAATAAATCCCTCAATCCGGCAGGATTGAAGCTCTGTAAGAACCATGATTCCCCCTAAGGAGACAGTTTGTTCCAGATGAGGATGATGTGAAGCCTACATATTGTCTCCTGTTATTCAGTTCCTGGCATCTACTGAAATGAAATTAATTTCAGAAGCATGAAATCCATTCTGTCACAGCTTAAGTAGTCTTGTACCCTGTTACAGTCTTTTACTTCTCTATCAAAACATGGCATTAACATCCTTGCATTCTTCCTTTTCCAATTGGAAACCAACAGGAAAACTTCATAATCACCCCAGGGATTGTACTTATATTGTGTCTGATGGCACGGAGCAACAATGGACTGTTATTTAATATGGGAGTTAAAGGGTTTCATCTCCAACTGATCCTTTAGGGGAAACTCAGGTGGGCAGAGTGATATGACCAGCATGAAACACAGCCAGGACATGCTGACACTTGATAAAATGTCACTAGATTTCCTCCAGCCCTTCAGCAAGAAGCTTCATTTCTAATATGATTTGAGAACTGAATTAAAAATAAGCAGTTTTAGAGGTACTGTCTTGGTAAGAAAAAAAATTTGATCTCTAAGAATGTGTGACTTTGCATTTTCTTCAAGTAATCATTTCTTAACCTTAAAACATTGTAATTAAAAACTTATTTTGCAACATATGATACATATATATGTATGTGTGTATACATACACACATATGTATATATATATATATATATATATATATATATATATATTAGTATCAGCCATTTGAGGTGATCGACAATTCAGATTCCTTTTAATTGTCTAATATTTGACATCATTTTGACCAAAAGTGACTCTACTGTTAGAGGACCTGTCAAAAGCAGAAGTCTTTTTATGTCAGATACACTTTATCCACTTGGTATTTAGAAGACAGGCAGTCAAATCACCAATGACGCTTGCATGGACAAACATTCAGAGTGTACAAAGGGATGTGACCAATGAATAAATACCTTGCTGACACCGCTTATGTTTCAGACTCTAGTTCTACTACAATCTGCCATCCCCTTGAATGACTTATCTCTGCAATGCAGTGTAAAGGGCAATGAACTGAAAAAGTCATGGAGCCTGGGTTTGAATCCCATTCTAACACTCTCTGTGTGACTTCAAGAATCACTTCATTGCTCTGGTCCCTGGTTTCCATAGCCAAAGGAGGGAGTTGAACTACAATGGCCTCTGGAGTTTTTTCAAGAGCTAGTTTGCAGAACCCTTTGAATTCTCCCTTTCTCTCTCCCATTTCTGGAAGGAAAAGTTCTATTACTCAGTTTTACTCACTCCTTGGTACCTTCTAATTTGGCTTCCATTCGGATGGCCACCACTGACCCAATCCAATAGCCTTTCCTCAGGATCATTACCTTACTCCTTAGAGTAAGTAAGTAAATAACTTTAATTACGCTTTAGAGCAGCTCTCCCTCATTCTTTTTTTTTTTTAAGCAATTGGGGTTAAGTAACTTGCTCAACGTTACACAGCTAGTCATTATTTATGTGTGGGTGCTCATTTTCTGAGGCCGGATTTGATCTCGGGTCATCCCAACTCCGAGGCCGGCGCTCTTACTCACTGCGCCACCTAGCCACCCCACCTCATTCTTAATACTCATTCCTTGGCTACTATAGATCATAGATTTGAAGCTGGAAATTCAACACCTTCATTTTAGAGATAAAGAAACTGAAACCCTGGGCTAATAACACAGGTAATAAACCTTGGTGGGAAGATTTGAATCCAGGTCCTCTAACTTAAGAGCCAATTCCTTCTTCTATTGCACCATGCTGCCTCCTAGGGCCTGCACCCAGGTTTTTCTATCTCTTGCTGCTCTTTCTCACCTTAAAGTGAGCCTTTCCCAATTGTTAGCCTATACCATCACGGACTCCCAAGGTTTTAACTCTTACCTCTATGGGAATGACTTCCAATCATATATGGCCAGTTTTTTCTCCAGTGAGCTCCAGATCTGAATTTCCAAATGCCTTTAATCTATCTCCTCCACTTGGATGTCCCATTGGCACCTTAAACTCAACATACATGGAATCCACTATTTCTCCATCTCAAATCTATTCCTTTTCCTGAATTCCTTTTTTCATCAATGGTAGCACAATTCTTCATACTCAGATTAGGATTCCTGCCTATACCCTGTCCCTTTCCTCACACAATTAATTACCCCCCAAAACCCAAGTGAGCATAACTACTGTGGCTGGACTCTCCTTCAAGGTCCACAGCCACCACATGAGGCTAGGCTAGCCTCCACCAATTCTGATAATTGCAATACCTAGTGTCCTAGATGCTAGTCTCTTGTCTTCTCTAACCCATTCCATACTCCACAGCTTACATTAACCTTTTTCATAAATATCTGTAATTATATCATTACTTAGTCAAAGACCTTAAATAGGCCTCCCCACTCTCTGATGAATACAGTGCAAACTTCTTGGTTTAATAATCCAGGTCTTATATAGTCTGTCTTCATTCTCCCTTTTCTAGCCCTATCTTACTGCTTCCCTCAAGTACCCTATGATCCAGTCAAACCAGGATAACTTTCTACAAAAGCATCTCTCACTTTATTTACTCATTTTTATTAAACAAATCTTTATGTTAGGTACTGGACAGGGTGCAGGAAGGAGAGAGAAGACAGTATCTTCCCCAAAGGAGCCTATAATCTACTGAGGGAGATATAAATTATGTAAAGAGATGAATCAATACAAGTGAATTTAAGGATGGAGAGAGAATTAACAACTAAGGAATTGGAAAAGGCACCAAGGAAGTGATGTCTGACTTTGGTCTTGAAGAAACCAAAATATTCTTAGGAGAGATGAGACAAGAGTACATTCTAGGCATGAGGGATAGTTTGTACAAAGGGGAGGTTGAATATGATGTTCTAGAAACCACTGGAAGTTCAGCTGGAATGTGAAATGTATGTGTGCAAGTAATGTAAGAAAATGTTGGAAAGGCAAGTCAAGGCCAGAGAGTGGAGGTCCTGAGACACCAGGGTAAGGCATTTATATTTTATCCTAGAGGTAATACAAAGCCATTGAAGGTTCATAAGCAAGAATGTTACATCATCAGGGGCGGCTAGGTGGCTCAGTGAGTAGAGCCTCGGCCCTGGAGTCAGAAGGACCTGAGTTCGGATCCGGCCTCAGACACTTAACGCACACACAAACAAAAACCTAGCAGTGTGATCTTGGGCAAGTTACTTAACCCCAATTGCCCTCTAAAAAAGAAAGAAAGAATGTTACATCATCAAGTCTTAGGAGGATGGTTTTAGCAGTTGTGTGTGTAATGAATTAGAGAGGGAAGAGAAAGGAAGCAGGGAGACCAGCTACCAAATGAGTAGATAAAAAGATATGGATGCTAGAGATATTGAATGGAAAAAAGTGTAGGGCGGCTAGGTGGTGCAGTGAATAGAGCACCAGCCCTGGAGTCAGGAGGACCTTAGTTCAAATCTGACTTCAGACACTTAACACACACAAGAAAGCCTAGCCGTGTGACCTTAGGCAAGTTACTTAACCCCAATTGCCCTACCTTCCCCCTTCCAAAAAAAAAAAAAAAGTGACAACATTTTAGCATCTGATTGGATATTAGGTTGAAAGATTTGGAAGAATAAAGAATGACTCTAGGGTTATGGAGATGTTTGGAACAGGAGCAGGTGGGGAAGGATAATGATAAATTCCATTTTGAACACGGTGAATTTGGGAGGTTGCTTTATTTAATAATTCATTCATTCTTTCTTTTATTTATTTATTATTCAGGAGGCGGCTGTAGATGTGGAGTTCAATTCTTCTGGAATGTAGAGAAGACCATAACTAGATACTTTATTGGCATAGAGACCTCCATGAGACTAGATAAGATCACCAAGGGAGAGTAGAAAGAACTGAGATTTGAGGGGAGCTCCTTAGGAGATGGAGGAGAATTCAGCAAAGGAGAAGGAACAGCAGTAGTCAGATGGGCAGGAGGAGAATGAGGGAAAAGGGATGTCACAGAAGCTAGGTGATGAGAGCATTCAGGAAGAGATAGCTAACAGAATGAATGGCTTCAGAAGGATCAAGAAGCATGAGAAAAGTCCACAGCAACTAAGAGACAGCTGGTAACTCGAAGGATTTGTTTTGACAGAGGGATGAGAGCAGATCCAACCCTGGATCCTTAGGGAGATTTCAGGTAAGTTGTGGGGTCAGAAGGCTGATTGGTTATAAGAACTAAGAAGTGGTGAGAGAGGAAGCAGGAGGAATAGACAACTATTCCTTGGCAGTTCGAGAGGAGACACAGAATACAGTGGCTTGAGAGGGTTTGGGTTCCTTCAGTGAAGTTTGAGAACAAGTCAGATTTGGCATATTTATAGGTAGTAAGGAAGGAGCCAGTGGCTAGCAGAGACTAAAGATGAGATAAAAGGTGGCAAGATGCTGCAGGATTTGAGATCAAGGGGTCAGTCACAATGTGGAGAAGGGCCACCTCTCCTTCAAAGGAACAGAGGATAACTGAAGATGCACAGGAGTTTTAAGGGATGCAGTCATGGAAGCCGAGAGAGCTCTCTCTGGATGGCCTCCTTTTTCTGAGAAGGTTCAAGGCTGAAGAGAGGATCAGTGAGACCAGAGGAAAGATGAGAGATTGTGGGAACAGAGAGGGCTGGAGGCCCTGGAGGTCATGGTGACAACAGAAAAGAATCGGGAAAAGTGAGGTGGAGGCAGAAATGGAAAAACATGAGATTACAGTGAGGGGGAACTTTTATCAGTGCTAATGCATAGTTATGGATAATGGCAGTGAGGTGGTCCAGTACACAGAGCAGCAGGCCTGGAGTCAGCTTATGTCCAAACTTGTGTCCAAACCTTGCTTCACAAACTTGCTAGCTGTGTGACCCTAGGCAAGTCACTTGTTTGCCTTTTACTCATCTGTAAAATGGGGACGATAATAGCCCCTGCCTCTCCCAGACTGTTATGAGGATAAAATGAGATAATATTTGTAAATAACTTGGCAAAGCTTAAAGCCCTATATAAACATTAGCTAGCAGCAGTTGTGACATGGAGAGATCTAAGGCATGAGGGCCAGTGGGTATATATAGCAGCACAATGAAGACATAAGCCGTGGGATTCAGGCTGGAGAGTTAGGAGGTTACATGTTCATGAACACATATTGTGAAGTCCCTGTGTGTGCATAAGAGGGGAAGAGAGGATGGAGGAAAGTGCCTAGGACTGAGCTTGCTGAAAAACTTCTTAAGTGGAAGCCATTATATTATGTCTCAACAGAGTGATACAGACAGAGAAGTAAAGCACCACAGAGGACAGGAGGAGAGGCCCACACTCAAGAAGGTGTCCAGGATTGCAGCATTGTCCAGATTTTTGTGAGTAATAAAAGTTGGAGAGAGTGGGTGATGAAAAGATGGAGGATGAAAGGGAGTTTGTTAAAAAGAAAGCAGGAGGGCAGCTAGGTTGTGCAGTGAATAGAGCACCAGCCCTGGAGTCAGGAGGACCCGAATTCAAATCCAACTTCAGACACTTAACACAAAAAATTAGCTGTGTGACCTTGGGCAAATGACTTAACCCCAATCACCCTCCAAAAAGCAAGGAAAAAAAAAAAAAGAAAGCAGGAGCTCCAGTTAATGGAGGATCACCTCAGCTGTGGACCTCCAGTGCTCTTTGGAGTTAAGTTCTAGAGCCCCAGGGGATGCTGTTAGGGATTGTTTTAGGCCCAGGCACTTGCCCACTGGCCCACATCATGCATGCAAGACTTCCTAACGTAGGAAGCATTGAATAAAAGGCTCTGAGTGCATGTTAGCCTGTGTCAGGAGAGTTACAAGTTAAATCACAAGTTCAGGACATGAACTTGGATACCTTTATTCTTTGTTTTTCTTTTTGAAGCGGGGAGGGCAGGGCAATTGGGGTTAAGTGACTTGCCCAATGTCACACATGGCTAGTAAGTGTTAAGTGTCTGAGGCCGGATTTGAACTCAGGTCCTCCTGACTCCAGGGCCGGTACTCTATTCACTGCACCACCCAGCTGCCCCTACCTTTATTCTTTGTATGAGCTCATGACAACTGGTACAGGAAAGGGTTTCTCAAAAACTCAGGCAAAGCCATGAAAAACAGGCTTGTTCCTGTCTGAGGACAGGTCCAATGTCATCCATGGGATGAGTGAAACTCTCTATAGCCCCTTCTTTCTTTAAAAAAAAATTTTTTTAATTACTGTATTAGTTTTTAGTTCTGAACATTCACTTCCACAGGACTGAGTTCCAAATTTTCTCCCCCTATCTCCCCTTCCCCCATCCCACAACAGCTTGCATTCTTTCCCCAATCTACCCTCCCTTCCATCACTGCCCCCACATCCCCTTCTCTTCTACTTTCCTGCCAGGCAAGATAGATTTCTATACTCCATTGCCTGCATATCTCATTTCCCAGTTGCACGTAAAAGTAATTTTTAACATTCGTTTTTAAAACTTTTGAGTTTCAAATTCTCTCCTTTCCTCCTTCCTCACTCAATCTCACTGAGAAGGCAAGCAATTTGATATGAGTTATACACATGTAGTCATACAAAAAACTTGCATAATAGTCATGTTGTGACTATCCCACCCCTCCATTTATTCTGTTCCCTCCTCTGACCCTGTCCTTCCCCAAAAGTATTTGCTTCTGATTACCCTCTCCCCCAATTTGCCCTATCACCTGTCCCCCTCTCTTATCCCCTTCCCCCTACTTTTCTGTAGGGTACGAAAGATTTCTATACCCAATTGAGTGTGTATGTTATTCCTTCCTCAAATGAGATGAGGGAATAGATTCCCTCCTAAATCTGATGAGATTAAGGTCCATTCATTCCTTCTCACTTTCCCCTCTTCCCCTCCATTGTAAAAGCTTTTTCTTACCTTTTATGTGAGATAATTTACCCCATTCTACCTCTCCCTTTCTCCTTCTCCCAGTACATTCCTCTCACTCCTTAATTTTATTTTTTAGATATCATCCCTTCATTTTCAATTCACCCTGTGCCCTCTGTCTCATTAAGTTACAAATATCATCTTTCCATGTAGGAATGTAAACAGTTCAACTTTAATAAGTCTCCTATGATTTCCCTTTCCTGTTTACCTTTTAATGCTTCTCTTGAGTCTTGTGTTTGAAAGTCAAATTTTCTATTCAACTCTGGTCTTTTCATCAAGAATATTTAAAAGTCCTCTATTTCACTGAATTTCCATTTCCCCCCCTTGAAGGACGACACTCAGTTTTGCTCCCCCAAAAGGGAAACAAAAGGAGAAAGGTAGGAAGTCATGTTAGGGGCTGCTATACTACTCTTCTAATCTGGGCACTTTTGGAGAACCATAGCTTCCACTCCTCCCTCCATCACCAGCTCCCTAGAGGCCTGGATCGGCTGGATGCACAGAATATCCTTTTTAAAAAAAATCTCACTTGGACACTAAAGTTGTGTGTGTGTGTGTGTTTCTTTTTCCTTCCCCTTACAGACTGTGATTTACCATAAAAATATTCACTTTAGAGAGGCATTTGCCATCAAATGTAGGATGTGAAATGGCGAAGAAAAACTGTCAGTCTTCTCATTTTAAAATGCCTAAAATTCACTGAAAATCATCATCATTCAAAGTGTTACAATAGGTGGTCCTAATTTAGAGATAGGGAAATCCTTGAAGACTGTACCAATAATTAAGAAAAAAAAGGAAGTATGTGTGTGTGTGTGTGTGTGTGTGTGTGTGTGTGTCTCTGGAGGAGAGGAGGTACCCACGTATTTTACATACTTCCTCCCCTCCTATTACTCTAACCCAGGTCCCTCTCCCCCAGGCAGGGAAGGGTGAGAACTGAGGAGTCACTGATCTGAGATGCACAATTCTGCATCACACTTTCTGGTCTAGCCACTTGACTTGACTTCTCTGTGCCTCAATTTCCTCATTTGTAAAACTATGATAACTATACTTGCATTAGCCAGGAATATGATGTTTTTTAAACCATAAGGCACTATATAAATATGAAATTTTTGTATTTTTCTCATCAGTTTCAGGCTAAACTGAGAAGCCTAGTGTAGCGGTAGCAACAGCCTCCCCACATAAGGGAGGCTAATTTTTCCTTTAAAGTATTGAGATCCCCCTGGGCTTGACTTCCTCCAAGTTCTATTCAGCTTTCCTCCAAACTCAGTTTATCTTCAAAGTAGCCAGAAGGGACTGAAAATGATTTTCTTCACATTAGAAAAAAAGACAGATACAGGATGAGATGTACTCTCCCTTTGCTAGGAATAGATACCTTTGCATTGCTAGTGATCATTATTGACTCATTGGTTTGGGAGAGGCCTACTGAAAGAAGGTTCTTCCTGGCTTTAAAGGAGTCATACTGGTGTAAACTGGTTGGTTTTGAATGGCTTTTTGGAAGTGATAATGTAGTCTTGTGTGTGTAAACAAGCAGTCAGTCTAATAACTGTGTACAAACAGCCAATTAAGGGATGGCTCAAGGGAACCCAAGAGTGTAGGAATGTACTCAAACCTAGGGAGATTCCTGGAATTTTAGGATTCTCTAACAACTATGCTAAAGGAACTGTTCTGAGGTTGTTTTTTTTTTTAATTTGATATTTGAGGCACCAACTAGAATTGTGCCACATTGACTTGGCTATGATTCTTTTGTGCAAGCCATTTGGGGGAGGCGCTTGGAAAGACAATGAAACCCAAAGACATTTCTGGGTTTGAGGATATGGATAAATGTGCCAAATGTACCCCCATTAATTGGCTGAGCACAAGCAGAAGTGCTGTACCAGTTAAAAAGTTTTCACTCTCATTCTTGTCTGGAGCTTTCAATGAGGGACCCCTGAACACCACAGACATCTGGTATCCTTTCCTGCCCCTGATAGAAAAAGCTACCACTTGTACATGGCAGACAGAATACATAGACTGGCCTAAGGGACTCTGGCTTTATGTCTTTCCCTGAACCTAAATGACCAATCCTGAGCTGGATATTTGGAGTCTTGGTGGCAGGCCTTGTGAGATCAGAATGACAAAAGTTCTCGGATCCTCTAAGCCAATTGGCAGCAGGAGGATTACCACTAACAGGAAGGGGAACTGAGGCTCTGGTATAATTGGCAAGAGTTGTCAAAACTGTCCAGTATGGCAGTTTCTAACATCATCAATTATGGTGGACCAGGAAAGGGCAAGGATGCTATGGGTAGCCAGGCCCAGCACAGGAAGGCAGATGTAGAGTCCAGAAGTAGAATCATCCACAGGGCTCTTGCTGAACACAGGGGGTCACACAGCATAATGACAGCAATTCCTTGCATAGAGAAGAAGAATTTGGGTATGGGCATACATGGAAAGAATCAGCCCCCAGTAACGCAATAGAATTCAGGCTTAAGGCAATAGTCTTAGCAGAGAAGAGGAGAGTCAGATCCCGATAATAGAGAAGTAATGCTGGAGACAGCACAGACAGGAGAGGAGAGTTCAAGCCCCGGGAATGGCTGCTGTCCTACACTGGCAGAAAGGGTCAATGTCAGCACCCAAGACCCTGGCATATGGGGGCAGCAGTTAATCCTGGCAGAGTAGGGAGTGGTACAGGTCCAGTGGCAGTAGCCAAAGAAGTGCAGACAGAGAGAGGAGAGGACCTCAGTGGCAGCAGACTGGTGGTGGCCCTGAGGTAGAAGAGTGGGCAGTCAGATGGGCAAAGGCAGGAACTTATTACAATTGTACAACTGTACAACTCCTCCCCATAGAGGCCTTTGAGCACCAGGGAGTGATGCTGGTGGGAGGCGACGGTGCTTTTCTGCCACAAGAAGGGAGGGTAGATGTTCCCCCATCCTCTCTCTGCCAGAGAAGGTCCTGGCTAGAAGGCCAGGGAGTGGGTGCTGGTATAAGGCAATACTCTCATATCCCTGCTGAGGACTGGTGTAGGAAAATTTATTATGTCTGTTGCTGTCCTGCTGTTCCTGATGCTGCTCATGGTCACCCCTTTACAATGACAGAATACACTATTACAAAGATTTGGCATCACCCCATTGAGACCCAGGCCTTGTGCCAAGGGGACAAAGGGAGGTGAGGCGCAAACACTGGGATTTCTCGTCCTTGTTCTTCCATATTCAGTGACTCCTCAGAAAGTCAATAAATGTCACAGTTTTTCTTCTCCTCCTTCAACACTGCCTGTATCTTGGACATTCAAGGTCGGTCAGGGTTGACTAGCAACAGTTCTGAAGTCATTTAAGTGGTAGAAGGTACTCTGGCACACTGGGGTTAGTCCCGTGCTGTATGCTGACTTAGAAAACTACAAGTTAACATCCTCTATGTTGCAGCATATTTTTATGTATTTTGCAGAACATTTCCCAATTACACTTTAATCTGGTTTGGTGGTGATAGTTTTGGGGTCTAGCTGGACACCTTTGCCTTAGGAGACCTTAAGGACTAAGTCATAGGATGTAAGCAATATACTGCTCCCACACAAGTAAGGCTAAATGTTCCTTAAAAGGGAATGAAACCCTCTGGGAAAACCTGATTGGCTCAGCCTACTGCTGTCACTTCCTGATCTCCTTAACCCATGTGAGGTATGGCTAGCAGATCACAAACGACAACCTCAGAGTATCCTCAGGGCCTGTCCAGTGAATCTTTTGTTAACTGCTGAATGACCCATGAGTTTCTCTTTTTGTTCCAATAAACTGTCAGCCTAGAACACCTAGACTAACTTGAAGAGTGTTAGATTCCTGCCTTCCAAATGAAGGCTGATATATCAACTCAGGCAACACCTTAAGGGATTTCAGGAGACGATTTTCATTAGCACAGCAGCTACCATTAGAGCCCCAGATAAAACTGCAAAATAGTCAAAGTTTATTTTTAGTATGTTCCTACTTCCTTTTCCCTGCCCTTAAATACCCAGGATCCTCATATTGCTTTCTGGCTAGTCATCCAACCTATCCTGACAGACCCCCCAAATTATCCTTTGTAGCCTAATCAAAACTCATTTTACTTGGTTTTAATTGATCTAATTTTACCTACCTGGCCATCTATTCATTTACTTAATGTCTTACTGACTGCCTATGTTTAAAGTATTGTGTTTGAGGGATTAAAAAAAAAATCAGGAACCAAGAATAAGAAACAAAGAAAGTATGTACGTGATTAGTCAAAGAATATAAACAGTTTTCAGATGAAGAAATAAAAGCTATCTGTAGCATATGAAGAAAGGCTCTTAATCACTATTGATGAAGAGAAAGCAAATTATAACTCTGAGGTACCACCTCACATTTATCAGATTGGCTAATATGACAGAAAAAGAAAATGACATGTTGGAGAGGGTATGGAAAAACTGGGACACCAATGCATTGTTGGTGGAGCTGTGAATTGAACCAACCATTCTGGAGAACAATTTGGAACTATGCTCAATGGGCTATAAAACTGTGCATACCCTTTGATCCAGAAATACCACTACTAGGTCTATATCCCAAAGAAATCAAAAGAAAAGGAAAAAGATGTATATGTAGAAAAATATTTATAGCAGCTCTTTTTGTGGTGGCTAAGAATTGGAAACTGAGGTAATGTCCATCAACTGGGGAATGGTTGAACAAGTTGCAGTATATGATTGTGATGGAATACTAATATGCTATGAGCCAAACGGTTTCAGAAAAACCTGGAAAGACTTACATGAACTCATGAAAAATGAAATGAGCAGAACCAGGAGAACATTGTACACAGTAATATTGCATGATGATCAACTTGTGAAAGACTTAGTTATTCTCAGCTATACAATGATCCAAGACATTTCTGAAGGGCTTATGATGAAAAAAAGCTATCCACCTCCAGGGAAAGAACTGATGGAGCCTGAATGCAGAAGGAAACATAATTTTTTCACTTTAGTTTTTTGGTCGCTTTTTTTTTTGCCACATGGCTAATATGGAAATATGCATTGTATGATTTCCAATGTCTTACTGATAGCACATTTCTTGCCTTCTTAATGGGTGGGGAAGTGGTTTGAAAGAGGGAGAGAATTCAGAACGCAAAATTAAAAAAAAAAGGAGGCTATAAATAAATAGTGAATTTTAAATAAAATTAACTAAAAAAGAAAAGGTGTGACTAACCAACAGGCTTACTCTATTGGAAGATAATATAATATACAGAACACTGCACTTGGGAATCTGACAACTGAGTTTACCACTTATTATCTGTGTGATTTCAGGCTAATTATACAACCTTTCATTCACAGTTCTTTATCTGTAAGATAAGAATAACTTTCTCAAGGAGGAGCTGGCAAAGTTCTTCATTACCAAAAAGTCCTATTCAAATGTAAAGACAAATGTTTGTTGTGCTAAATCATTACTACAACTATTATTAATGATCATCATTATAATAGTACTTGAAAGATGCTTGATTATATAGTGGGAATGTTACCCTTCAAGAACTTAGGGTCATTACTAAGAGATTGGACGAAGAGATCCCCACCACCACCACTCTCCAGGTTATGGGTAAGTGGAAGTGGTATTTGCATTTAAAGGAAAATTTTAGAACTAAATGATTCTTAAATGCCACCCACTCTCCCTACCGTATGTCAGGGAATAAAATACACAGAAGTCCCACTCCCAGCCCATTGCTTGGGCAATGCTGCATCAGTCAGTGCGTACTTAAGTAAGTTGTTTTTTGTTTTTTTCCAGAAGGATGTAGGTTCTCCCAGAATACACTGTAAATACTGTAAATGCATTGTAAATAAATAGTACTTGTATAAATACACAAGTCACAAATTTCTGATTGTGTGGGGCCTTTTCTATTATTTGGCTATTTTCTAGGCAAAGTGAGACTCAGAATAATATAAGTAGTCAAATACTACAAGTGAGTTAATGAAACTCCTTGCCATCTCTAATAGAATTTTTAAGTACTGCGTTCTTTTAAGTAAGTGATGAAGACAAAAATACTTGGTTCCAAATTTTAGTTATAGTTACAACAGAGAATACTCTCTCTGATATATGGATAAGGATATGCTCACCTAAGAAGTAAAAAAGAAATAAAAAATATCATTAGGGTTCTCTTATTTAGAGATATGTGGGGAAAAATCTGTGTTTAACAAAAAGATAATCAAATCACAATATACTGAGAATTTTCCATAATTTCCCCAGATGCTGGCTTGAAACTTTGGTGTTCCAGCTCCATTCTCCCATTCTTCATATCCAGTTAATTACTCTGCACTCTCACTGCTGCAACATTGGGTTAGGCTCTTGTTACCTTGTTATCTCAAACCTGGACCATTAAAACAGTATTCTAATAAGCCTCTTGGCCCACCATCTCTTTCTGATTTCTCCTGGTAGAGCTAACTTTTCCCATCTCAAAATTTTAATATTACTGTTCTAATCTCTCTAATGCATGTACCATCAGTTGTTTCTGTATGTACATTTCCTTTATTCGGCCTCCCTCCCTGAAACTAGTTGGTAGGCTCCATGAGAGAGAGGTCTGTCTTGTTTCATGTTTTTAACCCCAGCACCTAACATTCTGCATTTCATCTATAAAGTGACTGACCTGAATTTTAAGTTATTTTCCACATAGTGGACAAGTTCTGTGATGTATCTGCTACGTTGGCTTAGCTTAGAAATGAATAATTTACACATATTTCATAATCCTATAATAATTACTCAATGAATCAATTGATTTGACTGACCTCAAGGCTACCAATAAAATGAGACCAATTTAATTCATTATCAGTCCAGATCATCTATTAATTCACTGGATATACTAGTTACTAGAAATAGTTAACTCTTCTCAAACGTCTCTCCCAGGAAGCAGCTCATGCTTTAGCAGCCATATGTTTCAGATGTAAAATCTTCAAAGTCTCTTTTTAATGAAGCTCTATACAAAAAGTCTTGTCTGTGTGTCAGATAATTTTTCGTTGGGAATCCAGCTGCCATATGTATGACCCTCCATCACTGGTAACAGATCTGGACTGGCCATGAAGGACTAAAAGATGCTAACAGGGAAGAGGCAGCTTCTGGAAGACAGGAGGCCTTTCTATGAAGGGGGAAGGGTCTTTCCAGTCAAACCCCTTGGACTCAAATGCCTTTTTGTACTGGCTTTGGCCGAGGCCACGCTTACTTTAATGCTGCTACTAGTTCTTTTCCCTAGATTCTTAAGCAAGAAAAGTAGGAGTTTTTGCTTGGATCAAGCTATATGTGAACTGGGATGAGATACACCTGCAGTTAGCCTGGGGTGGGGTGGAAAAGCAGGCATCACCAAGTGCCAGGAGCAGCTTTTGAACGTGGAGTTTCTGAGTCGTACATGGTGAAAAGAAAGCTCGGAGACATAAGCTCTTAGGCTTCTCCAAGGGATTATTGTTATTTCCCTTCTTACAGCTTATTTTTTTTTAAGGTGAAGTGAGAACAGCTTAGCTTATTCTGTTCTGTCCTATAATTTTGAGGAAAAAGGAAAGACATCCTGCAGAATAAAAGGCACGTGGTTCCTGCTTTGTGAGTTGGTGACAGAGGCAGAAGGAGGTGGCAGAACAGAGAGAGGCTGGAACACGGCAGCCTTGTTTTTGTTACAAAGAGTCGCTGTGGGAACTTAACTCTAACTGACTACACTGGATACAAAGCCCCCTTCCCACCCTAACACTGAAGAGTGAAAGCTCTGCTTCACTGAAATGATCAGAGTTGGAAAAGAGCATGGGGCTGGATCAGGGATGGCTGGTGGAAATGAGCTGGGGCAGCTGAAGAAAGGTCCCATAGGTAAGCAAAGTCATCTGTTAAGCAACAGAAGAATGATTTAAACTTTATGATGTGCCACTAATAAACAATCTCTAGCTCTGGCACTCCGAGACAAATGAAAGGTGTTTTTATTTCTCTCTTAAAGGAATCAGTTTTTTAAAGGTTACTGTCTATTTGAGTAGGCAGATTTCTTTTTTCTACTTAACAACAGTATGCAAAAGACAAATGTCTTAAATACCTAGCTAAGATTATAGCAATCATTTGCCTTTGGCTGCTCCCCATAATTAGCTAGCTGTTGTTACAACAGTAGACAGAAGTAGAGTTTTGAGTTGCTTATTAAAAAAAAAAAATTCCCTAAAGGAATGTAGTGGGATCAATGGGGTCTATCTTAGAGGGAGGAAGACCGAGTTTCCACCTTGGGTCTATAAAAATCCTCAAACTCTCCGATTCCATCCTATTCACTTCAATTCAATAAGCATTTATTTAAAGTCCCCTATGTATGAGGCATTGTACTAAGACCTTCGGAGAGGACGACAAAAAGCACGCAGTTGCGGCCCTCAGAAAGCTGACATTCTGTGTATGTGTGTGTATGAGAGGGATACACTACAACACACACACACACACACACACACACACACACACACACATAAATAAAAAAGTACATAGAAAGTTAGAAAAGAAGGGGGGAAACACTGAACAAGGAGGGGGATTCAGGAATCCAGAAGAAAGCTAGAGATTTTAAGAAGTGGAGGGGATTCCAGGAATGAGAATCAGCCTGTGCAAATGTATTCAGGTGGGAGATGTAATGCCAAGTGTGTGGAACATCCAGTAGGCCAGTATGTACAGCTAGAACCCAGTTCTCTAGTGGTTAAGCATAACTTCTAACTTCTCTAAATTTGAAATAAGGCACTAAGAGCTGGCAGAGGAGAGAACACCAATATACAGTTCCTAACTTCTATGGCTCTGACCTAGAGTTGGCTATGCTGAATGAAGGTCAAGTTAAGTCACACATTTCAAGGATAGGGTAAGGAAGGTCAGAGTGTATTCTACAAGAAGTTTTATCATGAACTTTTAGTTTCAAGCTGCTACTTTCCCTAAGCTCATTTCTGTCTCCTTTACTGTGAATAAAACACTTCTTTCCTCTGAAGTTTTAAAGTCTCACATTCTTAGCTGTTGTTATCTGTCCTTCTCCTCAAAGAGGACTGTGATACCTAGAAGATGATACTCTGATTTACAAATGAATTGGATTGAAGTGAGGGAGGGCTGTACAAGGTCACCAGCCTCACTTTCTCCTCTGGAGTCATCTGGATCCAGGGGTGAGAAAAAGGTCACGATGACTGGAGATAGACCCCTGATGTTACATTCTTAGCTGACAATTCAGATAGAGGCTTCTTAGTTACATCTTCCTCTAATCCTCTGGGAATGCAATTGTTGATTACAAGTTCAACTTTATGTAGGAACGTTAAGGTACAGTAGAAATTATTTAAAATATGTCATTTAGATTGCAAAATCTACCTCATAATGAATAAACTTAAGTTCAAAGGGCAAGACAGTCCAAGGAATATTTGCATACAGTTACATTTGTTTAATTGAATACATACATCTCCAATTCACCAAAACATTACTAAATGGAAGACATGCTTTGACTTGTGATTAAGGACTTACCGAGTTCTGCTAAATTGCCAAATGCAACAAGGCACATCTCTGTAAGAGCTGAATTTTGGCAGTGGATGCCTAATAATTTCACTAATGTAGGGATAACGCCCATATTGATAAGCTGAGCTTGCAGGGAATCTATAAAAAAGAAAATACAACAAAAATCAGGGCAAATTATTAAAACAAAAAGTTAATAAAGCTGGAACTGACAAAATATTACAAAAGAACAATCTGTAAGATATGCAAAAATAACAATCTCCTATTTTTCCTATTAAGAACTCAATGCTATTTAATTTGAAATAATTAACTGAAGCTCATATAGATAAAGACAAGCATCTGTATCTATATGGTTTTATCTTCAGAGCATGAAGGTCACTGGCTCAAAAGTATCAAGCCCTGACTTTTGCCAATAACAAATGGAAATTTAAAATCGAGGAGGTTTTATAAAATAGATCCAATCACCACACTAGTTTTTCATCAGGCTCTTTTAAGAAGCATGGTGTATAATGTTGCCATTTGGTATGTAAATGAAATTGCAGGAAATCACGAAGAATATGAAAAGCTTAGAGGAAAAAAAGCAAGTTTAATAAAGGCCAGGAAAAAAAAAAGAAAGAAAGAAAAAAGAGAAAAGCTCTCAGAATCCTCCAAGGCAGTATTTTATAATGAGTAATGAAAAAGGTATAATAAAAAGGAGCAAGTTTGTTCTGGGTGTCTGCAAATAGAACTTTCAGGATTGTTAGGAAGAAGCGTAATTTCAAAAAAGAAAACAAGTGGATTATTCACAAGTGTTTTCCTATTGTCCATTTTATCCCCTTAAAATGACACATCTCAACAATAAAGAGATAAACACTGGTTTTATAAGTGAGAAGAGTTAAGAGTCAACAGGGACTTGGCACATTTATCAGGAATCATCTTTTCCTATGTAACTAACTGGTTTAACATCCTAATATGTGGCTCACATTTCCTCACTGGTTCTTCATTGGACAATGAAAATAATACACCTAGAGTAAAGCAAAACGGGGAAAAAACAAAAAACCAACAACAAAAAACCCCAACACCTTCTTCCCTGGGAAAAATGTTAAGTGGAAGGAGGATCACATGTTCAAGTATACACAATATGCTTTCCTTCATTACTGGCTACAATATTATTTTTCAAATAATTTTTTAAAATAGCATGCCAAGTTACTTTCTCCAAGTTCTCTTAAATTACTTCTTGGTTAACTGAAGATAAAAATCTATGTTTTTTCAGCAATATAATTTGTCTTCACTGCATGCATGCCTCAGATAGCATCATGGTCAATCTGCATTTGTGGAGAAGGGGTGAGCTGGGAAGCAGGGATGGGCGACTTGGAAGAGGAATTAGTCACTGGGAAGCAGCATGGTGTGGAGGAAAGATTTGGAATCAGAGAACATGAGTTCCAATCCAAGCTTTGTGGATGAATACATGTGTGACCTCAGGTAAGTCCATTTCATCTTTCTAGGTTTTCGTTTGCTTATTAAGGGTGTTAGTCCCATGTGTGCCTAAATATATGATTCCAGGATCTTTCTGGTGACATCTGGAGTAATGGGCTATATTTTTTTTTCTTTTTCTGACTTTTAGTACAGGTTAGAGAGAGAAGAACAGTCTACTCTTTCTGAAAACAACCCACCAGACAACTTTATCATGGGGCTTTATTTACCCTATTAGATTTCTGTGAAAAATTTTAACCTTATTAAGAGGTGAGTGTCAAGGAAGGGGGATACTTTATTAAGAAGGGGAGCTTTATATAAAAGATCTTAGATTTGAAAGAAGAGGAAGATCATAGATTAGCATTCACTCCAGGCTTAAATTCTAAGATAGGATTAGAAATGAGAATTATAAATCTGATCACCTTTAAAAAGGGGTCCCAGAAAAAGAATATAATATTAACAGAAGTAAATTATTTAAGAGGCATTAGGGGGAAATGAAAAGAGTGATATTCTTAATGTTAGGCATTGTTTTCCTTATCATAAAAATTGGGAAGTAGTGCGTGGATAGCGAGCTAGCTTTGAAGACAAGAAGATCTCTGTTCAGTTTTGCCGCTGGCACTGGCTATCTGACTGTGGCCAAGTCACTGCACTTTCAGACAATAAATCTGAGAATGGCTGCAGATCTGCCTTGTTAAAAGGAGTCTCCTATTCCAACTCAACCACAGTTTAAAAAAATACTAGAAAAATGAACACAAAATCGGTAAAGGATTGAATTCAGCTACATAGACAGAACAGCTGGATTGGGTTCAGCATTTACAGAAATCATGCACTCTGTTGCTTTGCACATTGGAAAAAATTCAGTTACTTACCAGTCACTAGAGTTCTTTCCTATTGGGTCACCTCTGCAGACCCTTGATCTTTAGTAATATATTTGTGGGGGTTTGGGTTTTAGATTTTTTTGGGGGAAGCACCACCTCAAATATTGCAGAGCTGTTGAATCATTAAATTTCAAGTACGTAAGCGTGAGCACTAGCGCATGCATTGAGTGTCAGTCAAACTCCACTCTGTGTGTGTGTGTGTTGTGTGTGTGTGTGTGTTGTGCATATGTGTGTGTAAGAGCATTGCATACCCCCTCAGTTCTGTTGGCACCAACTCTAAAAATTTAATGCTCCAGGAAAATCAAGGAGAACAAGTTCTTTGGGGGAGACAGTCCAGAAAGAGAATACCATTTATCAATGGTTCAGTGATTACCTTACATTAGTATTTATTTACAACATAGAATCCTTGCTCTATTAACATTACATTTTGTTCCCAGGGAAAACAAAGGCTAATGGATTAGGAAAAATAAAAACAAAAACACTAAATAGGAGTTCAAGCAACAATGCTTGTGGCTGTGGCAGTGGAAAAAATTAACACAGCCACCTGACAAATGGTATAAATGACTGCACTCCATAGAAATCAATTAGCTTCTAGAAAATAATGTTCTTTGAAGCCTCCTGGGAACCAGATTAGTTATATAGTCACATACAACAAACATACTACACACAAATAAAAAGAAAAACAGGCAGTCATCCAATTGGACAGACTCATTTCAGACCAGTTTTATTCTTTCATTTTTGTCCATCTAAAACGACCCAATTCTTTACCACTTCAGCCTAGGACAAAGAGGATGGCTTCATCCTCAAATAGCGAAGGCCTGGGGAGGAGGGGGAAAAGAATGTGGGATTTTCTACCAAACAGGTTAATACTAGGCATCCTAAAAGATTGCCTAATTCTTTTGGAGGACTTAAGCATATCAGAGGAAAGAAATTCTTAAGTTTCATGAACTTTTTAGCAGATATGGCAGTGAGCAATAAAACAAGGTCAGAACAAACTGGGGCCATAGGTGTTGGTGCTCAACACGTTCAGAGGAGATGGCAATGTTGTATACATTACTCTAACATCCTTTACCTGGAAATCTCAATTTGCCTATGAATCAGGACTCTACCCACATCTTAGAAAAGCTTCTACTCTAAGGTCTTTATCCTGAATTACAATTTAGTGCTATTGTCATTAAGCAGTTTATCAGAATGATTGCTGTGCACATCCATATGCAAGAAAGATATTGATTCTTATAATTTGATAAGAAAAATCCATCTTAAATATTTTCTCCTGATGACAAAAGAAAAGACATTAATGGAAGTCAAATGGGTAACAGCTGTCCCCCATGGCACTGTAATTTATTTTGTAAGGATAACCTTTCAACAAAACACTCTTCCTATTTTATATATAAATATTTTTGTAACATCTGACAAGAAGGTTCTCTTCTATCTCTTTCCTTACTAATGATAAAGGAGAAATTTTTTAAAATCAGAAACAGTTCATATTGTCCTTAACACAATTGAATGAGCCAATAAAGTCACAGCAACACTAAGGCTCTTGGGCCAGTGAGGGCTGGCCAGAGAACTCGAGGTGGATGTATTCTGGAGCTCAACAAACACAATACTTCACAAAATGCGACCCAGGCCCATACATAGCGAACACTTATCATGTATGTGAAAGACAGTCTCTAGACAGACAGCACAATGTCATTTAAGTCTTAAGACTCGTTCTTACTCCTGACACACACCACAGACAAATACTGACAAAAATACAGTATTACAGAATTATGTGATGTCAAGATGGCGCAGGCCCTACATGATCTATGGGGAGGAAGAAGGGGGAAGGTACTGAGGGGGTGCAATACAGATGCATATACAGGGAGATAGGAGGCAATCAACACATGCGCTGGTGTGAACACTTACCTACCTACATTTGAATTTCAATGGTTCCATGTTCTTCAGCTGACACTCATGGAAACTCCAAAGAATGGGGATCTGGAGAGAAGATCCCAAATTGAAGAACCCTTTTTTTTTTAAAAGTAAGTTCTAAGTTTAACATACTAATTTAGACTAGGTCATAGTTCCAGGTAAAGATTTAGAGGTATTTCACAGCACACTTGATGTTATGCTGGTCAGCTACAAAAAAAGAACACATGGTTTGGAAATGCCAAAATATATGTTTATCTCACCCCAAAGTAAAGGTTATTAATAGGCAATGATATATTTAAATTATTAATATGTTATCAACTAGGATCTACTGATGAAACTGCCTCAACTGATTTTAATACATTTTTCTATTCATATCTGATATTAAAAATTCTTGGCTACGTTTTATTGAGCATCAAAATAAAAAGACATAGGATATTAACTCTAGGATATATTTAATTATATTTATGAAAGAAAATGAATATAACATTCACCTGTGATGCAAGCACAGAAGTGAAAACCAGAAAAGATGTCGTAGTGAGGGGGCATCTTAATAAGAACTGCTAAGGTGATTACTTGGTCATAATAAGGCTGGAAGAACATTTCTCCTGATAGATGGCATACTTTAAGTCTCCCAAAAGACACATAAAAAAGCAATTATTAATCAACTCAAAGAAATCTAATCACACAGAGTTTGAAAGTTTAAGATAAAGCTCATACATTAACTAAGATAATAAGAAAAAGGGAAGAAAAACTTTGAGAAGCTCAAGATGAAACAGAGATTAACAATAAAATGGACAGCGATGACCAACAGGTAAGTAGGGACCTGTGCTCCCTTCTCATTAGCTGTTATCTTTAACTGGCATTCTTCACCGAAGCATAGAATTCTGTATAGGAAGCTCATTTACACAGACTTTGAAAATTAATTTAAAATAAACTATCTTGAAGTTCTTTTCATAAACCATACACATACATTTTCCATGTGTTTTGTATGCTAAATTTTGCCACAGATTTACACTAAGAAGTACATATTTCATTTCAATGGTACACAGAAAAACATTCCACTATCAATAAGCTTTAATATTGTTAAGCACTGAAAAGACCTATCTATGAAGTGAAAAAATTATATTGGACCATGGGCACACTTAAAGCCCACAAGTAATTACTATTTTCTAACTTAACAGTTCATAGAAAAACAAAACTCGACTTCTCTGTAGATTTGGAAAACTCTTTATAAAATAACTAAATTCATCTGATCCCTTTAACAGAATAGAAATAAATGGGCAGTATTGGAGGGAGGGAGAAAGGAGCAAATGGGGAGGGAAGTCATGAGAGGAAGGGAGGCAGGGAAGTGGAGGGCGTGAAAAGCAGGGGGGGGAGGAGAGAGGGAGAGGGAGGAGAGAAAGAGAGAGAGAGAGAAGAGAAGGAGGACATCTATATGTGAGATTAACATATTCTAAGGCATATGCCATGTAAAATTAGAACTTTTAAAAATTAATTTGAGGGAATTATTTACATAAAAATGATCCTTTGCTTTATAAATATATTCACCCTATAGGGGTTGCTTAATGTTACTAGTTTCTCTGTTTTAAATAATTCAATTTATAAATTCTGAATTTCACAAACTTCTTAAGAATATACTAATTCCAAGCAGGAGACATCTGCATAACAAATAAGAAAGTCCGAATTCTAGCTACTGTCCTGCTCACTTTAAACAATATTCAACATTAAAAAAATTCAGTAAACAACCTGGGCAGTCCCTTAAAGTTCAATGTATATTTGATATGAAGTAGGCAAATATAGTTAGCAATATTCACAAAGGTTCACTTGCTGAAGATTGTTTTTCTGTTTACAACTTCTCTATGAAATGGCTTTCTAAAATAGCCCAGGCATCAAATTCTCCATCTGTACTAATATAATCATCACCATCACCATCAATATAGCCATACCTACAACTAAAGTAGTCTAATCTGTCTGATGTATTAGATGGAGCAGAAAACAAAAGAACATAGGTTCTTTCTATAGTAAAGTGTTTGTTTTCAAAAGCACTCGTGGCAAGTCTCCATGTAGGCTACCTTTTTGATTTAATATTGTTTTCATTATTAACCATAATGTTTGTTTCATTCATATGAGAAAAATCCAGATATTTACCAACAAGATGATACTTAGTAAACAGAACACTCTTCCTCTTAAAAAAAACAAATCCACATTGCATTTACCATCCCCCAAACAAAAGGATTTTAAGTTCTAATAGATAGACAACAATGAGCACACAACTTAGTATATTTAATGGCAATAAGCTATGTTTGAAAAGGAGTATGACCAGAAAGTACTTCTACCAATGAAGAAAAAAGATGAGGAGGGACTTAAAAAGTAAAACATATTAGAGAAGGTATATTGCTTAGCATGAAGGACATTTGTGATGTGGAGGTATAGGAGACAAACATAAAAATATCAATCAACAAAAATTTGGAATGCCAACTCTGTGTGAGACAGCATCATATCTTAAAATGGATTATAGGATCAAATATAAAAATGCATTATAGGCTCGAAATTTAGAAATAGTGGAGATCATAGAGAATCAACTCTTCAACCCCTTTCTATTACAAATGATGATACTATGTTTAGTGACTGGTCTAGGGCCACACAAAGCACACTAGTCCTTCTGATATCCCAGTGATGACTGCATTTTTCAGTGGTTGTAACATTTTGGGAACAAATACATAAAGTCATAGAATGATAGAGGTGAAAGTGACCACAAAGGAGGTTTTAGCATTGCTTCACTGGGGAGTCAAAGTAAGTCTCTTAATGAATAAACTTAATGAAGCCTGTAAAGTACAAATAAAGATATCTAAAGCAGGATAACAAGCACCAGAGATACTCTCCTTAGCTGCATTGTCAAAATGGTAAATATCTCCGCCCAAGGTGATAACACTCTCCCTACTTACTCCATCCCCAAATTACTTTGTATTTCTTTACACGTTGTAAGAAAATTAGAATTACATTCCTCAATAGAAGGTATGTTCCTTGAGGACCTGGCCCCTCTTTCTCATATTTTCATTCTCATTCTCTCTCTCTCTCTCTCTCTCTCTCTCTCTCTCTCTCTCTCTCTCTCTCCCTCCCTCCCTCCCTCCCTCCCTCCCTCCCTCCCTCCTCCTCTCCCTCAAGGAATTCTGAAGTCCCTTTGAAAGTTACATAGAACTTTTTTCTATTTTTAGTTAGTTGGTTCTTCTAAAAGATTGTGTTGTTTTTATTGTGAACTTAATATGTATCAATATTTTCTTTTCAAAAACAAAATATTAAGATGTCTTATTTTAAGAAAACCCAGTGCTGTTCCTTTTGACACTAGCTCCACTTTCTCTTGAAGGTGTCTTATTTGTACATATTGGTGAGACTGAAAGCTCCTCAGGGTGAGGGTCTCTTTTTACCTTTCTTGATTTCCACAGCACTTAACTCTGTGCCTGGCACACAGTAGGCATTTAATACTTGTTGATTTGATTCACAGATTAAAAGCTGGATTTGACCTTAGAGGTCATTGAGTCCAACTCCCTCCTTTTCCAGAGGAGCAACCGAGGCTGAGAGGTAGTTGTAGCTTAATTGTAGTTAAGTGACTTGCCCAGGGTTATACAGTGTCTCAGGCAAGAGTTGAACTCAGGTCTTGCAGACTAAATCCAGTGCTCTATCTACTGTACCAACTATACAAGAACACCCTAATTTATCTGAATTTATAATAGACCCTTCTACTTCTCCTGTGGCCTATCATATTCTGTTTATCATACATGCATTTATTACCTACAATACATACCTTATTTCTACAAAACTACAAGCTTCTTGAGGGCCAGGGCTTAGCCTGATTTACCATATCTGCCCTAGGACTGAGCACTGTGTTTCAACCTTGAACAAATATTGAAGAGAAATTAGAGGTGATTATTTACTGGACAGGATTCACTATAGGATTCCTTTAAATAGCTGTCTAATTGCATTTTGTCCAGATTTAACTTACCAAAATATGGCTTATACACATGGTATTCACTTCAATGTCTGCTGAATGGCACTGCGTTTCTAGGACCACATCTATTGCTTCTGTATAAGTTGTAATATGGCAGACAGTGTGTGGTGTTGCTAGAACACATTCCTTATTCAATTGCTTAAATATTTGGGAAGAGTCTTGAGTCTGTTGGAAACTAAACATTACAACATTGAGATTCCTACTTTAGACTTAAGACTTTTGGAGGATTCAAAGGGTGCAAAGCACCTTGACTATATACTACCATTTTCACAACCTACTTCTCAAGTAGGGTGGAGGGCTTACATAATAAAGTTTCATTTGTTAGATTCTGAAATTGGATTTGCCCAAGTCATTAAGTCAGTTGTACCCAGACTAGAACCTACTGTCCATAGCCAAAGGGTAGAGGTGCTTTCTTTAGAAAAGCTCTATCGATGATTCTTCTGACCAATTTTAATACTTTTATTGCCATAAGCATTTAACTGGCTCCACAGAGAATAACAGGAAATGACAATTTCTTAGTTACAAATAACATTATTAATAAGTCTGTGGCAAAATTAATTTTCTATGTTAGAAGAAACAACTGTCATGCAAATATTCTTTGCTTAAACTAGGATAAGCTAGATTTATTCTCCAGGTTCTCCTTGTCAGCTGTGTTCTCTTTATCCAAGGGCCTCTTGCCTCTCCTGGAATGGCAGCCACCTCCCACATGAGGACTTCACTCCTTCCTCACCCTTCTGAATTCTCCATATCCTGGACGCCTCCCCTATCCAGCTCCCCTATGTGTATTGTTTCCTTATTTACATTTCTATCCCCAGTACCTGTCACATAACAAACACTTAGGAAGTACCCTACTTTTCTATCCTTTGCACTAGAAGACAGTAACGAGTATATTTAAAAAGAAACTTTCTAGAGAGCTAATAGGCATCAGGTCCTTTATTTCTGAGAGTTCTATTCATAGAAGTCTCTTCCAGTTATACAAAACAGTTTAATAACTGGTAAGGAAGACTAGAGATCTGGTTTGGAAAATCACTTTATTTCAAATCCTTTAGGTAAAATGGTAGACACAAGAGCAAAACTGTTCAACAGCAACTGTATAGAAAATTTTTAAGAAATACACTGAAAAGCAGTGTGAAGAGACAAGAAATAATCTCACAAAGTGCTAACCTAAATACAAAAAGCATGGAAGAACAAAGAAATGGAAGAGAGAAGAGGGCAATCAGGACTGGAGTACTTGATTTTTGTAATAATAAATTTAACATTAAACTCTTTCTAAATGTCCTTTTAAAATTCTGAAAGCTGAACTTGGAATCTGCATTAACCTTTTCAGATCACACTATAATTTAAATATGATCCCAAAAGGTAAAATGTAACTTTCCAAATAAGTTTAAACCTATTTCAATAGAATATCTTCCATGTTGGAAAAAGCTGGCTTAACGGATATATTATTAAAGTGGATCCGGAGCATGCTGATTCTCTACTTAGTGCTCAGCACACTGCTATCCGAGCCCGTCTTTATCTCATGGGTGAAATGGCCCCCAGAAGTCATCGACTTGTTTTGTAGGCATGCTGCCATTTGTGCACATCTCTCCATTATGTTCTCATCAGCACCTCTGGGAAGGTGTTCTAAATGGCTTTGGGCAGCTCATCTCCATTTTAAAATGTTGAGAAAATGAGCTGCTGTATATTTTCTAAACAGGTTACTCAGAGCAAAGAACCATCTTTCATGCAGAATAAGCTTATTTTCTCCCAATATTGCATTAGTTTCCATGATGATCTTTTGGTTTGTTCCCTTTTTCTCTTGTTTTAGCAATTAATTCTTGTCTTGTTTCTCCACATGCACAAATCCAAATGGAATTCAAAGGAAATGGAAATAGCATGAATAATTGACAGCCAGGTTCTTATTTGTATCTCAGGCCCATATATTTTGTGGTCAACTTTCAATTATTCATGGGCCAATTGTCCATTTTGTGGATTACCGAGATTCTTGCTCAACATCAGATTAGAAGGCAGAAGGAAAGAAAAGAAGACATGCCTGTTAAAGCTACTAATTCTTATCATATCAGATTTGGAAGGCATGAGATAATCTTTTTGGACTACCTATGAATTTTCATCTTTATGTTACCATGCATACTGTAGAATTGGCAATATTTCATTATGAAATAATGGAAAAACGTTTTGTGAAATTCAAAATTTAAAGACATTAAAAGTCCTTCAATAGCTTAGAAAACACGTACTTTTAGACTAGGGAAAGTTATTATCAATGTTTGAAGTTACGTAATCAGAAAATAGAGAAACCAATGGAACTAACAGTTTTCCTATTACATACATGTTTGATAAATACGTGACCAATCAATCAAGCATTTATTAGGAGCCTACTATGTGTCAGGTACTGTGGTGCTAGGTGCTGGGGACACAAAAACAAAAATGAAATAAGCCCTCAATTGGGCTTATATTCCACTGGGGAAAATAACATGCATGGAGATAGACATAATGTAGATAGATAGGTTAGATAAAGATAGGATATAGATAGATAGATAGGATAGATATGAATAGATAGATTAGACAGAAAGATCAGACAAAGACAGATATAAACCATATAAAGCAGATACAAAGTGACCTTAGACAAGAGAGTCACCAGCAGCTTGGGGAACCAAGAAAGGCCTACTGTGGAAGGTGGCACCTGATGAAAGTCTTAAAGGAAGTCCCAGACTTCTAGAAGCAGAGGTGAGGAGAAGGAGTTGGGAGACAGCCAGCACAAAGACATGGAGCTTGCAAATGAAGTGAGTAGACCAGGATGGCTGGAATGCAGGCTATGTAGATGGGCAACGTGTATGGAAGCTAGGCCAAGCTATAATGAGTTTTATGCGCAAAAGGAGTGTATTTTTGATCCTCGAGGTAAAATGGAGTCACTAGAGTTTATTTAGTTTATGAAATGACATGATCAGACCTGTGCTTTGAGAAAATTGCTATAGCAACTCTATAAAGGATAGATTTTTCTAGGTTTTCCTTTTTTTTTTTTTTAAGAACAAAAGTTGAAAACATATGTAGTAAACATACTACCTAAGAGGCCTGGGATTTTTTAATTATACATTTCATAAGGTTTATCTGCATTTTAAAATTTGAATTTTTACCTCTTTACTCCTCTAATATCCAATTAGAATTTGTGATTTTATTGATATGATCATCCCTTCCATGACATCGAGTTGTATAAATCATGGATTTTAATAGCACTAGTGAAATGGTAAAACTTCATGAGTTGCTATGACCAGAAAAATTCATCACCTAATGGTCATATTTCTAATTGGAATCATTCTCTAAGCACAATCATTGTATACAGTTATAGAATAAACGTGTCTAAAAGTTGTTTATCAAAGCAACATGCTAAATTAAGAAAACAACTTTTTAAGATTTAGTAATTCCATAACCTTCTCTGTCTCTTCCAACTATAAAGACTGAATGGATTCTTTAACTTAGATGAAGAAACTTTATGATTGATTTTGTAAATTTGCATATAAGAAAGACCAAGATCACTGACTAGTAACATGAAGTAACCTTTAAAAAACCCAGTCCATAATTAATGTAAGTCTATTTTTGCATTTTGGAAACATTATTTTATCTCTAAAAGAAGTCTTGCAATTTTATAATGTATCCTATGAATTCTTGATTGCATATCTCTATTTTTTTTTAGATTTTTCATTTGAATTTCATTTGAATAAGGATGATTTTTAATCTTTTTCCCCCAGAGATAAAGCAAGTTTTCAGGAGTTTTGTTTACCATTCTCATTGCTATAGTTCATCAGCATGCCACAAAAGACAGTCAAGAGCTTCTCACTGGCGGGATCTGTGCTACTGCCCAGTGACCTGAGATGGTCAACTACAATTTGGGCACCACCTGCATGCTCAACTGCACTCCTGCCCTCATCTGTAAAACAAAGAGTTAAATTAAAAATAAAAAGTAAAAAAAGAACCTTACAATTCCAAATACAAAATATAACAATTATACATCAATGCAATCTTTAAACAGTAAGAGGAAACAGTCCTGAACTGGACACCAAACTTGTTTTAATGAATGAGTGGTTTTAGACAAAATAGTGGAAATGGAGTAAGGAAACAAATGCAACCATTTCTCTTAGAGAGGAAAAAAAAAAAGATTAGATGAAGGAGATTATGGTATTACTATAATTGGGGTTCTCTCTTCCCCAATATCATCATCATCTAAAACTTTCATGTAGAGGAACAAAATAAATTTTTATTAGTGGTCTTCATTTTTCTCAGATTGGCAACCAAACACAATACATTAATCTGTCAATAGCTTTCAAACATAAATTGCAGAAGAGCTGTATAGTCAACTCAAAAACAAAAACAAACAAATCAATCAAAATTTAAGATCTAGTGAGATGACCCAGGTCATCCTTAAGTTTGAACTTGCCTGCTGTCACTACAAAAAGTGCAAAATTAGTCCAAAAACTATCTTTAAAAAAAAAAAAAAGAATATTTGTTACATTTTCTCTACCTCCTTCCATTCTAGAGGGTATGATTAAATGATTAATTCAATGTTTTCTTCACTACCGCAACAAGATCCAAATTATTAAGAGCTCCCCAATGCTTCCAGTGAATCCCCCCTGCCTTTACTTCAAAAGCATTTAGTACACATATTACCTCATATTACAGTTCCTCTAACTTTTTAACCTTTAAATATTCACAAGGAAGGAAGACAGACATTTGCTTTACAAGAAAGCAAATATACGCCCAAAAAATCAAATCACACCCTACCCCCAACACACATTCCTCCCTCTTCTCTTTCTCCCCCGGCCCTTAATTATTTCTGTTTTGGACTACCTGACAACTTAGTTCTACTGTATTATAGTGGGTAATCAGGAGTAAGTTGCAGACTATTATAAATTTAAATCTCTTCCAAAAATTGTGAATCAAATGAAAGAAAATCTATAAAGAAAAGTTTCAAAAAGATAGATGCTGAGATTTATAATAAAATAATGAAACAAACAAAAAACCGATATTAGTACTTGTAGTTTCCTTCCCTAACTTCAAATTAGAAAAGAAATATTTTTTAAATATGTAGACTTCAAGTGAAAATGTGTTCTTTTTCTATATCTATCAAAATCAATGACAATAAGAACCAGCACAGCATTGCAAATGAAATATTTCAAGTTTTACAAGTCCAAACACAAACATTATGCCTTATTTTGAACACAAATTGTACCAGTTCTAATTGCATTAATCTTTATAAAGTTACTGAATATAAGGTAGCTTTCTGGTTAGCTGGTAGGAGATTTGCATAATATTATGATTGTGATTTTTTATTCTTAAAAAATTTTCACGAGACTCCTATGTGACTGTGTATTTCAGGCACAACTCAGGCTGCGATGACCATTTTTTGCACTTCTGAATATGATTTTAATACTTATCATCATAATAAAACTAAATGTTCAAGAAGCATTCTGAACCGTTGCATCTGGAAACTAAGTTTTCACTATTTTCTTACAGTAACATAACACTTCGACAGGAAACAGAGTATAATTGCTTTCCCATTACATTTATACTGTGCCTCCTATTCCTGTGTTCTTTAATCCTAGCATACTCTACAGAGAAGCCAGTCCCCTCTTCACATATTCATCCCTTTCCATCAGCAAAATTAATTCCAAGGTTTTAAATCTAGTGAGAATCTAATACTTCCATTACTCTACAGAAGCCGCACAGCAGATGAAGCAAAGTTGTGAACAACATGTCTATTAGATATCTCCTGACATAAAACAGAGAGGAGAAAAAAATTCAGTATCATCATAGAGTAACATAGGTGTAGCTCTAGTTCCAAAGCTCCATTCTGTCATGCACAAGTTACACACTAAGAATGAGATGTGAATTACAGCCAAATAATAACTTTGGGACCTTTTGTTGGCTTGTCATAAATGAATATTCTGGGTGCATTTCACCCCTGCAAAAATATCATGAGGTTATCACCTCTCATATCTTTAAAATCATTTATTTCAATGAAATCACTTATAAGATTAGCTTTTTCTGGCTGTTATCTCACTACTGATTTTATTGAGTCTGTGACCCATTAAAACCTTAGATCTTTCTCATGTGAGCTATTAGATACATCTGCCATACTTTTCCCATTTTGTACTTGTGAAAAAAAAATTTCTTTTGCACCCAGGTATAGGATGTTACAATTAACCAAATTAAATTTCATCTTCTGGGATTTGGTCATAATTTTAACCTGTCAATATTTTCATGACATTTGCAAAACTGATTTTAAAAAACTGCTACCTAAGTCTTCAAGTACATAGACTGTTAAAGAAGGTTGATTTACATAGGGCCACAGTGAAATCAACCAGGTCTTCCATTTTCTGGTTCTAAATTCAACATCGAGTCTAGTCATTCAACCTGCTGGATCCACCCCATTGTACTGTCAGGACACAAAGATGGTCTGAGAGGGTGCCATAGGCTGGGCTGAAATCCAGGTGCATTAAGTCATAGAGTCACAGAAGCTCAGCATTGGAAGGGACCTGAGAATCCCTCTAATCTAGTCTGTACCTGAAAAAGGGTCCCTTCTACTACACACCCAGCCTTTGAAGACGTCAAGCAAATGCACCTGTTTATGCAGCTATTTCTGCCACCATGTTTGTCCAGTGTCCAGAATGTTATCTTCTATGTATTCGTGTTGCCAGAAGGATTATTTGAAGGATACAGGAGTAAAGGATAGTTGGGGGTTTTCCAGAAGGAGTTTAAAGTGGGCCAAATAGCTGATGGAGACTGAATATTAAACCTGTGCAATAATAACACCTGGATAAAATAATCTAGCTTGTACCTTATACATTGTTGTGAATTACTTTTCATTATAGTTATGTATACATGTGTCATATCCCCCAACTAAACTGTAAGTTCTATAAAAGTAGCAAATGGTGCTTTATATCTTCTTTAGTACCTAGCAGTATTCTGCACAGAGCACCTGATATATTGAACTGAATAGAAATCTGAATTATACTTTTATAAAAAAGTCTTAATAATAAAAATCCCCAATAAAATATATTTAAAAGCATGACTTTCCCCCCAAGTTGCTTCAGCCTTGCCAATCCTATTATCATTAACCTTCTATAAATAGAAATCATATGATAGAACCCTTGAGAAGGTCAAGGATCTGGATATCAAAGTCTAAATTACAATAAAGCAGGTTTCACAGCCACAATCAGGAGTCCCACCATCTGAGGCCAATACAGCTAAATGGAGAGTGTGATGTGGAACAGAGTTCCAAGGTTCGGCCATGTCTGGTATGGTAAAGGTAGAATGTTAATAGAAACTGAAGATGTTGAGAAATATAATAAGCCAGACAGTGATTTTACTGGGGAGGAAGAAGAATGACTGGAGGCCTATAGATGATGGTAATGAAATGCTAGATGGAATGAAATGAGCTTTAAAGTAGGAGAGGTAAATATGAATGAATGCTGATGTAAAGGTAAAAGAAGCTTATGAAAGTGGCAGTGGGGAGCAAAGATTATGAAAACTCCTTCTTCTGGGCCTGTGGGCCGGGGTATGGAGAGGGTGCCAAAAGATATGGCGTCTTCAGGACAAAGGCAGGTTCTACTGAGCAGCAGAAGAAGGAAGGAATATGGAAGAGATTTAGGAAGGGTAGGAGGGGGGAAACGAAAGGCAAAGGATAGGGGTTAACCTGCAAAGTGCATGGATTAAAGGAGAAAGAGGTAGGATCTGATAGCCAAGTAGTACAGTCAACAAGTCAAGGCACTCATTAGTGGGCCCCTACAGATCTGACCCTGATAGTAACCTTCACTTGGTAAGCGGACTACTTTGTTAATGGTAGTGCTTTTTCGTAGGAATTGCAGGAGGGGGTGGGTTATTTGCTTAATAAGAAACATCTCCATTGTCCAACATTTATTGGAAGCTTATTTATGGCTTGTGGTGGTGCTTGGTGTTGGGAGAATGAGAAGTCTGACACAGAGTAACTGCCCTAAAAGTTTACAAAAGGTTGGAGTGTGGCCATGCATTATCTTCACCATTGATTCACACTCCATTCTCCATGCTAGTAATGCTTCCCCTTCTCACCTTCACTTCCTTTCCTTTCTTTCTTTCAAGACTTAGATCTCGTTATCTCCCTAATCAGACTATTAACTTCTTGAGGCCAGGAACCTTTTTTTTTTTGCCTCTCTCAGTACCCCCAAAACTTAGCACAGTGCCTGGCCCATAGCCAGCTGACCGACTGATTTGTTGATTCCCCCTACTCATCCTTAAACAGGTTCTGGATGTGAGAAGAGAAAGATTTTCTTTTTTGGATAATTTTTAAAAGCAGCTTTCATTTCTAAATGCTTTTTACTCAGTTTTTGTGGCTTAACTATTACCTTTTTTAAAAAAGGTCTCCTTAGAAAACCCACAAGTTCCAAAGATAAAATTCAAAAAGCATTTTAAACAAATTATCCCTACTTATACATGCTTATTTTCCTTCCAATCTTTTATTATTTGTTCAGTTACAGAAGCTTGTGTCCTCATTCTTGCTATGTACCCTTCTACTCCAGTTGGTTATTTTCCATCAGAAACCATAATCCTTTGTGACAAGAGAAATGGTTACAGTGGCAATGGTTATGAGGTGACACACAGAACATTATGTAGGAAATAGGCAGCGTATGCTGATCACACATTATGGCACATTAGTGATGGCTAGCAGCTAATATCAAGGAATAATGAAGAAATAGAACAGAATTGAGAAGCAAACCAAGATGCAATTGGTAGCTCTGTGTTCAATAAATCCAAGAGCACAAACTACTGGGTGAAGAACAAGTCCCTAAGGCAACAAGGATCCTGTGAAAGTTGGAAAATAGTTGATTTAGGTCAACATCTTACATCCTATAACATAAAGATCTCCAAACAGAACCATACTCTAAATATATGAGAGAGAGAGGGAGAGAGAGAGAGAGAGAGAGAGAGAGAGAGAGAGAGAGAGAGAGAGAGAGAGAGAGAGAGAGAGTGTGTGTGTGTGTTGGGCGGGGGGGGGGGGAAGGGAGGTGGCACAAGTTTAAAAAGAGAATTCTTAACCAAACAAGTGATAGAAGGGATCATGAATGATAAAATAGACAAATTATATTATACAACATACAGCTGTAGAGCTCTGTGAAAATATAATCAATGCAGCTAGCCTAAGAAGACAAAATGGGAAAAATCACCTGAAATCTGTGATAAAGGTCTGTGAGGCAGTGTGACTTAGTGGAAGGAGAGGGGGAAAGGGAGGGGGAAGGGAAGCGAGAACATATGCTGAAGGGGGCCTGGTTTAGAGTCAAGAAGGTCTCAGTTCAAGTCTTGCTTCAGACACATCCTAGGCAAGTCACTTAATCTCTCCATGGACTAGAAAATTCTCTAAGGCTAAAAGCTGCAGAGAAGATGCCTACCTTCATTTGTAGAGGTAATTTACTCTATCTGGAGCCTTATCCCTATCCCTATTCCCTATTTTAGGTATGTATATATGGGTGTATGGATGGATGTACATGTATATAATTGAGACCAATAAAAGACCAAGAGACATTCTCCAAAAATAAGTGGTCAAAAGGAAAGAGTAGTTGTCAGAAGAAGCATAAACTATCAAGAGCTATGTGGAAAAGGTAATACATATCCCTAGAGAAATGAAAGTTAAAACAACTCTTGAGATTTCATTTCACACCCATCCAACTGGCAAAAGCGATAAAACACTGAGATAGTCACTGTTGGAGGGCCATGGGAAGTCAGATGCACTGTTTCACTGTTGGTGGGGCTCTGACTTGCATGAACAGACCCAGAGTAAAATGAGAAGAACCCAGACAAGTCACACAATCAATGATACAATGTAAATGAAAGCCGCGCCACAATGTAGCAGGAGACAAGACCGGTCATGAGGGCCGATCTTGGGCCCAGTCCTCCTCTTCTCAAACACCTTGCACCACACTTTTATCCTCTTTCCCCACCCATAGGGCTCATCCTCACCCTAGACTGAAAAGGACATGGAGGCCAATGGCTTTTGCCCCCAATTCCACATTTCAGATCACCTTTGCATTATATGTCATGCTGTCTAGTCTCCAAGGAAAAGGTGGTCCTTCTCTTTGCTGATGTTGAACTCTATTTTGTGCCCTTGATTCCCTCCCTGACACCTCTTCCAGGAGCTTACTGTACAGTAGCACCTCATCTATCTCCCTAAATTTCAGCCTCTCCTTATATGGATTCGGTTCTCCCCTTCGGCCTTCAAAAATGTCCACGTCTTTACTATACTTTAAAAATCTTCATTTGGCCCTATTATTTCCTCAAATGATCATTCTGTGTTTCTGTCTTTCCTCCTCAGATAGTCAGATTCCTAGAAAAATCTGTCTGCATTACTTGCCTCCACTTTCTCAATGTCTATTCACTTTTCAACTTCTTAGAATCTGCCTTCTGCCCCTACCAGTCATGCGATTTCTCCCAGGTCACAAGGAATTTCTCTGTTGCTAAATACAACAGCCTGTTTTTAGTCCTTCTCCCTTGTGAATTCTCTGAGGCGACTTCCACTCTTCTCCCATCTGCTTGCTCCCTTCTAGGTCTCTGTGAGTCCCTCCATGCTGGTGAGATTAACATTTCTTAAGTTTTCTTTGCAGGATCAACATCTGTGTACTGACTATCATGGTTCTCCTGCCTGTGGCCCCTCCGTTCTTTTGCTCACTCTCTTTGGATGATATTTTCAGGTTCCAGCTTTCATCTCTAAACAGATGACTAAAATATACACATCTAGTCCTCATCTCTCTCCAGAGCTTCAGTCCCCAATTCCTCTGAATAGCTCCACCTCAAAAAAAGAAGACACATGTTTTCTCTTAAACCACCACTCATAACTTCCCAGTTTTTCTCAAGGGTCAATTTTCTTCATTATTCTTTCAATTCTCATGTTAGCAGCTTAGAAGCCATATTTGACTTTTAACTCTCACTCATCCTCCCTATCACACCAGTTGATAAGTCTTCTCTATTTCACTCCCTCAACATAGCTTGCATCCAGTAGTATGCTAATAAGTGTAAAAACTGGTTCTCCAAAAAATCTACTTATTCAAGACACACTTTAATATGTAATATTAACATTTTCTCTATTACTTCCCTAAATTTAGACAATCAACAGAACAATAAATCAAGCTCTGATGCATATGTAGCATTTGCCAATTTTTTTACTTATTTATTTATTTAGTTAGTTATTATTTTATTTATTTATTTATTTATTTTTTGAAGCAATTGGGGTTAAGTAACTTGCTCAAGGTTACACGGCCAGTCATTATTTATGTGTGGGTGCTTATTTTCTGAGGCCGGATTCGATCCCGGGACATCCCAACTCTGAGGCCAGCGCTCTTACTCACTGCGCCACCTAGCCGCCCCCATTTGCCAATTTCTGAGGTGTAAATGCTCACACTGAAAATTCAACAGCTGGCTTGAGAGCTGGCATGAGCTGCCTCCAGCACACCTGTGTGTATCAATTCCTTCTTCTCAACTCACACTACACACATCTCATGGTCTAGACCCTCAACATCTCTCCTCTGATGTACTACTACCGCAGCCTTCTTAATTGATCTCCCTTCATTCAGTTAATCTCCTCTCTGATCCATCCTTCATATAGCTGCCAAACTGATATTGCTACAGCACGAGGATAACGCTGGCACTCCCCTGCCCAAGATGCTTCAGTTGCTCCTCTATTATTTTTAGGATAAAGTACAAACTCTATTTGGCATTTAAGTTCATTATATGACTCCAGCTTCTTGCCAGACTTACTAGTACATATTATTACAGGTTTCCACACTTGACACTCCACCCAGAACAGATCATTTCCTGTTGTCCACATGACATTTAGGCAGCTAGGTGGTGCTGTAGTGGAAGAGAGCACTGGGCTTGGAGTTAGGAGTTCAAACCTGGCTTCAGACACTCTAGCTGGGCAAGTCACTTAATACTGTTTGCCTCAGTTTCTTCATCTATAAAATGAGCTGGAGAAGGAAATGGTGAACCACTGTAGTATCTTTGCCAAGAAAACCCCCAATGGGGTCACAAAGATTCATACATGACTGAAATGACTGAACAATAACAATAATGACATTTTGCCTCCTGCCTGAGTGCCTTTGTAGATGCTGTCACCCAAGTGGGGAGAAACTCTCCATCCCCTTCTGAATTCTCTCCTACTGGGGTCTTTCCCTCCCCCTTCCCCAAGTGGGGTAGATCACAGTCTCCATGGGTATGTGCTAGAAAAGCTTGGTTTTTCTTCGTCAAGCAGTGCCTTGCACATTAATAGGGGCAGACAGCTCAGCAGATGGCCCTGAAGAGCTGAAGTCCCGCCAACTACAGCCAAGGACAGCCCTGCAAACACAAGACATGCAGAGATGCCCAGGAGAGAGCGGAAAGACAGTGAGTACCCTGCAAACCTCAGGCAGCAGCATGTGATGATGAAGAACACTTGAGGACATTCACAGGGCTAAGAAGCACTGGTCAGGAATGTGCCCTGGCCAGAAGCACCCTGGCTTAAGGGACTCCTGCTTGGGTTTGCCACATGTGCTTCCTGGATACATATGGTCCCTATACATGTGTCTTTCACCAATGGGGATGCAGCCACCTGTGGGAGAGTGTGCTAACATGGGCATACGTGGGTCTTTTCTGGCCTCCTTATCTGTTATGCCGTTTGATGGCATGCTTCTTATTTTGAACTAATGCATTCTCTGGCTGGCTGTGTGAAAACACATCTTTGGACGCTCATAAGCTCTGGTTCTGAGTCGGCAAACTGGAGGTGGCTTTTTGGGGGATGATGTATAACGGAGGAAGGGCCTCAGGGTTACATAAGCATCTTGCACAAAAAGCAAGATACTCTAAATGTGAATGTAGTCTGAAAAGTCATCACTGACATCATCAGTTAATATTGACCTACCTTCTACTGTGCTCATGGCAGTCATGAGTGTTAGCATATTTGATACAGAACAAAGGAGTATGTTTTTATAGCTTGGCCACTAGGTTAAGGCCCTGAGTAACTACAAATATTACAAATACACTGGCTTTCCAAAGAGCTAACCTTTATATTGATAGAGCTAATCAATAAGTTAAATGGGGAAAATTATCTTTTCTATTTCAGCATATTTTTTGGCTGGAGAAACCAAGATAGCTTAATAGAAGAATGAGTACTGTACTTGAATTTGGGAAGTCTGAGATCTACCTCTAAATCCAAAGTTGCCTCATTGGATTTCTTCAGAACAGGCATAATTAAAGACTTCTGTCATGATGAAAATTTTTTCTAATGGTTTTATCTGTCTAACTTAAATTGTGAACATGTAACAAAGATCAGGTTCTGAGAAACATTTTATGTATTTCTTTGGCAAAAGGCTGTATTCAGTGTGGTCAAGAAGTGATGACACTGAAAACAGGAAGAAAAACAATATAGCTGGCTTTAAAACCTGTCAGCCATGCACTTTAACAGAAATCCCACTTAGTATTCAGCAGCTATAAGCCAACTGGCAAAATATCCTTTACTGAGAAATGGCTTAGGTTTTAAAATGGCAAAACAACCTTGCAAGATTATAATATCCAGATGTGACACCTGTAAGAGGGCCATAGAGCGACTCTACTAGTGACAATGCCAATGCTGATGGAAGAACTCTGAAGCCCTATGATTAACAAGCAGCCAGGGGTGGTCTTTAAATAATGAATATTTAGAAGCCAGGGGCAAGAAAATCTATACAATCTCCTTGAATCATACAATTTCCTTCAGACATCAGGGCTTTGACCTTATACCCTCTAGGTGTTGCTGGGAAGACATTTTTTAAAGAATTACATTTCCTCCTGATCAACTAAATAGCTTTCTTTTAAATGTAAGCACACATACCCAAGAAAGTTAAAAACAATAAAATACCTTAATGAAATTCAAACATAAAATGACTGTGATCATGATGTTTCTCCCCATAACTCTCTTTCAGATTGGCCTGGATGAGAACACAAACACATGGACTGAAAACCTACTTAATAACCAAGGTATATAAACATAAAATACCCAAAGGGACCTAGTGGGGAGGATTTCAGGTTACAATTAGAGCTATTCTTAAGAGGAGCACAGGGGGCAGATTGCTCTACTATATTGACAAAAAGAAGAACGCTGACATGCAGGAGAGTTAGGAAGATCTGGACTCAAGCCTTGCCTCTGATATACACTAGCTTTGGAACCAAGGAGAAAAATATCTTTATCAACCTCTCAGTTCCGCAGGTAACTCTCCTAAGACTATAAATTACAGGTGAATTACTGATCTACTTTGGTAGAGGGCATTTCTACACTGGAAATTCCTTATATAACTGAGGTGCTTCTACATTCCTGGAAGTCAGAGCCTTCAGGGACTCCTCTGATCACTGCCATTTGTCTTCCTTCCTGTTGGCACTAATCTATCCACTCAAAGTTGTTCTCCCCCTCCCCCCCCCAGCATTCTATGCTTGCTTATCTATGGTCTCTTCACATCTTTTGAATTAGCAAGGGCAGCTGAGGAGGCAGAGACAGGAAAAGACAGGAAGCTGTGGGGCAGTACCAATGCAAGCCTCTGTGCTCTCATCCTGCCACCTGCATAATGGGCCAACTTGGCTGCAACTGCCCCCTCGCTGTCACCTGGACCAGGTAAAAAAAAATCCCAGGTCTCCCAGGCATAGGAAAAAGGGAATTGTGGGAATAAGGGGGGGGGGGGCAGTCAATATTATCATTACAAATAAAGCCTTAGTTTTCTGGTTAAGCTTCTTTTTAGGTCATGCAAAAAACAACCACAGTCCTTATTTTGGCCATACGAGAATGTTTCATATTTTCTCAAAACCAATGAACAAAGTGAGGTAGGACACACCTGTATTATCTCATACACAAATATGTACAAATACATGCACAAATCCTGCTGCAGCATCCTGAAGGAAATTACTTATACTTGTAAACTGTAAGAAAAGTTGGCTTTAGTTCAACTGAAATCAATACAATGGAAATGTGACTTGATAATGAAAATTGGCATATTGTAGGATTCCAGAGATAGAATGACTTCCTTAACAAAGCATCTAAGACCCTCAAACAACCATGTTCATAACATAGTGTATATGGGCAGTGGGAGTCAGAATACCCAAGTTCAAACCCAGGCTCCAGATAATTACTAGCTGTGTGACCCCTGGCCAGTCACTGAATGCTAGTATGCCTTAGTTTCTTTCTCCTTGAGATGTAAATAATGAGAGCATCTACCTCCCAAGGTTGTTGTGAGAATAAAATGATCTAATATTTGTAAAGTATTATATCGTGTCTGACTCTTCATGATCCTGTGGACCACAGTGTACCAATGCTGTTCATAGGGTGTTCCTGATAAAAATACTGGAGTAGTTTACCATTTCTTTTTCCAGTGGATTAAAGCAAAGAGAGGTTAAGTGATTTGCCCAGGGTCACACGGTAAATGTTGGAGGCCAAATTTGGACTCAGGTCTTCCTGGTGCCAGACTTGAGAGCTTTAGCCACTGAGCCACCTAGCTGCCTATATAAATGCCTATGATGCACTATATAAGGGCTAGCTATTATTACTAATCACCAATCAATTAGCCTTTCTATATTTCTTTTAATTTCTTTTTCAATTATAAGATTCTACTTTATCACTATTCCCCATATACATCTTGCTTGTTCCCAGTTGTGACTGCTGAAATGCTTTCTTAATCTTCCCTCTCATCCCACATCCACCAATTCCTGTGAGGTGCCATGTCAAATCAGCCACTAAACACTCTACATTTTGGGTTTTTTTTTTGATATCATGGTATTCAATTCTCTTTATATTATCACACATTTGCCAATGTTTTCTGTGAATGCATGCATATGTTGTTTTCCAACTAGCTTATAAGACTCAGAGCAAGGAGGCCTGAGTTTTGTTGTTGACTCTGCAATAATTTGATTACGTGACCATGGGCAGGCAAATCACCAAACCTCTTTGGGTCTCAACTTCTTCACTCATAAAGCAAAGGAAATTTGATAGAATGATTCACTCTATTCTAAGTTATAATTCTCAGATACCTAGCATATTACCATGCACATAACTGAGGAATAATATTTTTAAATTAAAGAATGAATGATCCTTATCAGTATTTTAGTATCTCTAAAACTCTGTATTTATTTAAATTCCTTTTAAAAAATCTTGGTGGAAAAAATCTAACAAATTTGTGGCAAATAACTTAGAAATATATATTTTTAAAGCTATGCTAGAAACTGACTTCTGAAACTGTGTCTCCTGAATTATGAAGTGCTGCAATATACAAAAATGTCTCTGAAGTATTTTGTTCTATAGAACAGAGAAATGATTTAGAAAACATTTTAAAAGTCAAAACAATTACAATGAGAGCATTCATGGGTATAATTTTAAAAAGAACACACAAGTCAACTGATGATACTTTTAGATTCTATTACTATTAGGCTCTGAGAAACTAATTTTATCTTTATTAGGAGAACAGGTTTATAGATTTAGAGGTGGAAGGAACTTCTTAGAGGGCAGCTAATTCAACTCCCTCACTTTAACACGTGGAAAGGCAGGAATTTAACTGTGGCCTCCTACTATAGATCTGGCATTTTCCCCACTATACCTCCTATGACTTTTGTAGCATATTCTAGGTGACTAATTCAAAACTTTGGACCAACAAAATTAGTTATCTTTCACATAAAGAAAAAAGATACAGATGATCTTGTCCTAATATCCTCAATGTCAAGTTGTGATAGGGTGATTGGTACTCATAAGCCACAGGACTCGCTTAGCAAGAAAATAAACATTGTGAAGGTTATAAAGGTAAGTGGAAAGTGCTAATATAGTCAATCCCCCCCCATCTAATTAGCAATGGGAACTTAATGGGCACCCACATTATTCTGCCATGCTAGATTTTTGAGTTTCCTTCTAGCACCTGATCTATGATCCTATGGTTCTGATATTGAACATTTAATCTAAATAGTGGTTTGTGGATTAGACTTTAAAAATATTTTCATTAAAATGTGAAACTTTAAAATATTTTAATAGTAAGTTTTGGAAAACAAGTTCTATCACCTTAACATGTTCTACTAATAGTACAAAATGCTTACAGTTAGCAAGTGGGAGGAGCACTGGACCTGGGCTCATGAAGTCCTGAGTTCAAATTCAGACTCAGATACATACTGGCATGTGACCCTGGGCAAGCCCCTTAATCTACTTCAGTTTTCTTGTCTGTATGAAAAATAAGGATAATAATAAAAACTCCCTCCCCTCAGGTTGCTGTAAGGATATTTGTAAACCACTTTTCCAAACCTTAAAGCACTACATATAAATGTGATTGTTGTTGTTGTTGTTGTTGTTAAACATGAGACGGCTAAAGGAAATCAAAACCTATTGAAATAGGCCTATCCTAATAGTAGCCGGAACACTTCCACATATTATTGATAGCAATTTTTAATCTAAATTTTTATATTAAAAATTGTCTACAGCACATAAGAAAAAATATTCCAAACTTTCTTTTAAAAAATATGGAATAGTTTTATAAAGATTCACTCATGGGACTTGTCTTAGCTTGGTCTTTCCAGATGAACAGTCTCACATCTTTATCTGCACAAGATGACATTACTGATATGCATGTGAATGCTTTTGTAGAGGAAAAATCATTCTTGTTCTCTACAAGCAATGTGGGAAGTAAAACATTTATTTGATTCATGATTTCTGAAAGAAATGTTAGTGTCTGACATTTATATTTGACCTTTTATGTCATAAACTACATTCCAAGTTTTCAGTATTCATAAAAAGTACACTTTGCTAATAAGTAACAATGAGATTTCTCCTTGATAATTATCCAAGGGGCAAACACCTATCAAGCATGTGCTGGACTGGAAACTGTCCATTCAGAAATAGTGGATTTTTCATTAGTCCATGTAGTGGATATAGCTGTGGTGGAAAGGAAAGAACATTGGAATTAGCCAGAGGACATGGGTTTGAATCTCCCCTCTGCCATTCACCAGTGGTATGGGCTTAGCTAAGATGCTTCACTTTATCATTGTTCATTTTCCTTGCCTACAACACATAGTAGAGTAATTATTCGTCCTCACAGAATTGTTGTAAGGATTAAATGAGATAACAACTATCATGTTTAAAAATATAATAGCATGGGGCAGCTAGGTGACATGGTGGATAGAGTACCAGTCAGGAAGACCTGAGTTCAAATCCAGCCTCAGACACTTATTAGCTGTGTGACCCTGGGCAAGTCACTTAACTCTAATTGCCTTCCCCCAACCCCACCAACAAAAAAATATTAATAGTGTTTATCTGCCAGAAATCAATATTGAAAACTTGGTTATCTTTCATGTTCAGAAATAACCTAGTAATACTACGAAGGCTCTATTTTTCCTTTAATCAACTGACATGAATTTATTTAGTGCCTACCATATGCCAGTCATTATGCTAGGCAAAAGACAAACACCCACCACCACAACAAATGTCAAAACAGCCTCTGTCTTCATGGAGCTTACATTTTTTAAGGAAAGACAAAGAAATGCCGCATAAACATATTGCCCACAAGATGAGCTTTGAAAAAAATAGTAAGATTCTAAGAGGTAGAGATGGAGGAGGGCATTCTAGGCATGCAGGGCAGCCTGTGCAAAGGCAGGGAGACAGGAGATGGGGTGTCATGTAAGGACAGCAACAAAGTCTGTCTGGAAAGCCTGTAGAGTGCATGAAGGAGAATAATGTATAATACAGCTAGAAAGATAAGCTGGAGCTCAGACTCAGAAAAAGGCATTTTCTTCTGAAAATGAATTTCCAAGTAAAGAAGATGATGATTTGACAAATGTTTTATTCTTATGATATCTGAGAGAAATAAATAAAAGGATTCTGAAAGCAGACTACTGGGAGACTTGATCTCGTGGGGGGGGCGGGAAGCTCACTGGTAGTCAGCTCCATAACGTGGTATCTCCCTTATTCCTTTGGATTCCAGGGGGATACTGACTTGCAATGGTCAGGCTTCTGACATAAGGGTTTCTTTCGGTATGTGTATAGCTGGATTTATGGCTTTTCACTCAGGAGTTCAAGACTAGAGACCAAATCATTGTTAATATCTTACAGGCAAACACGTTTTCAGTTTTATATGTAATATATTTAGAAATGTGAAATGAAGACTTTATTCAAGACTTTTTGAGACATTAGTCTGCACTCCCAGAATATAAAATGGAGATTTTAAGAAGTCAATTGCTTATTGCTCTGGTCTTCTGATTAAGGGATGGGAAATAATATGAATTATATGTAATTAAAACAGTTAAAAAGAATTTATTTAGTATTAACTAATTTATATCATGTAAGTGATGCACTCAGTATATTTTTATACACCCTTAAGTGAATGAAGCAATTCAATTATATAGGCTACATCGCTCTGAGGAATCAGTCCAGTCATTTAATAAGCATACCAACCTTCTCTATAAAACCAGTCAGAATTGTAATTTTTTTCAAGTAAAACAGAATTTTGATTTTATATCATAAAAAGCAATTGCCCAAATAATATTTTTTTAAAATACCAGAGGCAAAAACCAGAGGAGATTTTTTCTGCTAGGAAGAATCCCTACAAGTCACCAGTTAGAAACAATGCAAAAGTCAATATTTTAGCCTCTTACAGATGGAAGAGACCAGAGAAACCACCTTGGTCTACTCAGACTCATGTCTGAGCAGGAAGCCACTCCACCACACTCATAAAATCCCTTACAATCACCTCTCTCCTCTATGAATTCCACTTCCAAGGGCAGTCAATACCACTAGGAGCTAACTGTCAGGAAATTTTCCCCTTATCAAACTAAAACCTCCCTCTTTCCGCTTTCTACCTATTGCTTCTAGTTCTGGTGTCTGAAGTCAAGTTAGACAAAGACAATCAATCTCTCTAATTCAAAGACAACTATTATGTTCCCCGAAGTTTTCTTTTTCCCAGACTAAATTTTCCCCACTCCTTCAATCAATCCTTGTACAGCAAGGTTAAAAGCCCTGCACCATTTTGCCTTTTGTTCATTGTTCATCTTGTACCTGCTTGAAAGATGTGGGGCTCACAATGAAACTTGTCATTCGAACTGACTAGGGCAGCACATGGCAGGAACCTACTCATTCTGGGTGCCAGACTCCTTTTCACATAGCTCAGGTGAACATTAGCTTTCATGGAATACTGTGAATTTCTGGATTTCAGAAGCATGCTTCAGCTGTTTTTTTTCTTTCTTTTAAAAAATTCATTCATTCATTTATTTGTACATTTTTCTTTTTTTTTTAAATCTTAATAGTATTTTATTTTTTTCAATTACATGTAGAGACAGTTTGCAACATTCGTTTTTTTTTAAGATTATGAGTTTCAAATTTTTCTCCTTCCCTCTCTTCCCTCAAGACAGCAAATAATTTAATAAAGGTTATAATGTACAATCATGTTAAACATATTTCCATATTTGTCATGTTGTGAAAAAAGAATCAGAACAAAGGGGAGAAAACCAAGAGAAAGGAAATAAAAGGAAATAGTATGCTACATCTGTTTTTATACTCCATAATTCTTTGGGTGTGGATAGCATTTTCCAATATGATTCTTTTGGAACTGTCTTGGATCATTATGTTGCTGAGAAGAGCTATGTCTATCATAGGTGATCATCATAGAGTGTTACTGGTATAGCTGTTTTATTCATCCTGGACCTTTCCTCAGTACTTGGGGCCTCCTCATCCTGGAATATGGAAATAGCCTTATGGATTTCTCACCCTGGAATATCCTTTCTTTCCAAAGAGGGGAAAGGTCAGCAGGATCTCACATAAGAACAATCTGACTTGCTGCCCTTTCTGAAATCCCCCACTTTTTTCCACATAGAGATTTGGGAGTCAGTGTGTTTTAACAAAAGTGCTATTGCTATATTCTGTTTTTTTATTTTGTTTTGTTTTTTAACACCCCTATCACTCTCCAATATCCCTTCCACAAAACCCAAGGACAAGGGACGCAGAGAGGCTACACTGATCAGTCTAACACTTAGGTCTTGGATCCTCAACCTCTCAACAAAAAAGAATGAAGCCCACATCCATATCAAACCAATCTTCAGTCAAATTGACCTGCTAATTTTGTGGACAGGAACTGTGATTTCATTAGTTCAGGGAACTCTTTACCAGGGCAAGCCATAGCATCTTCTCAGCAATTTATAATCTTATAGTGTTGCCTAGGGCACCATGGGGTTAAATAACTTGCCCACAATTACATAGCCAAAATGATATAAGCATTTTAAGTCAAACCCAGGCCTCCCTGGTATCCCCTGGTTTTTTAACTTGCTAATTAAGACACTGATACAAGTATAGAATATAGATAAAGAGCCAGAAGGAGCCTCAAAGGCAAAGGAATCCCAGCAGTTCATTTTGTAAAGAAACTGAGCTAGTTTCTGAGGCACGGATACCTGATTCCAAATCTAGAACTCTATCCCCCAGACCTCGAATTTCCCTTCTTCTGTTGTTCATTTCTGTTGTGTCCAACTCTTGGTGACCCCAACTGGGGTTTTCTTGGCAAAGATACTGGGGCAGTTTGCTGTTTCCGTCTCCAGCTCATTTTTACACATGAGGAAACAGAGGCAAAACAGGGTGAAGTTATTTGTCCGTGGTCACACAGCTTGCATGTGTCTGAGGCCCGATTTGAACTCAGGAAGATGAGTCTCCCTGATTTCAAGCCCAGTGCTCTATCCACTGCAGCATCACCTACTGGTCACACAGTCTGAGATAGCTATGCAGAAGGCGAAACTTTAAAATATTTAGTCATCCAGGCATGGAAGCCAAAGGACAATGGAGTTTTAAGCTGTACAAACCTTGGTCCTTCTCTTTTTTTTTTTTTTTAAACAAATGCTTTATTAACTTCTGGTTTACATCATTCATTTCCACCAGATTATGAGTTACATTTTCCCCCGTTCTTTCCCTACCCACCACCCCAGAATAGCAGTCCCACCATATATCCCCTCATCCAATCTGCTCTCTCCCATATCTTCTCCCATACCCCCTTCAACTTTGCCATTAGGGCAAGGTGAATCTCTGAGCCCCACTGCCTGGACATCTTATGAAACATTTAATTTTAAAACTTCGATTTTCAGATCCATTCCCTTTCTCCCCTGTCACCCACTCCTTCTGAGAAGATAAGCAATTCAGTATGTGTTGTACATGTATAGCTATGCAAAACATTACCATAGTAGATATATTGTAAAAGACTGCTTTTATTTCCCTCCCACCTGTCTCACCTCCCACCTGGTCCATTCCCTACTTTGATCCTGTCCCTCTTTGATAGTGGGTACTTCTAACCTCCCCTCTCCCCAGAATGCCCTCCCCTCCATCATCCCCCTCTCATCCCCCTTTCCCCTACTCAGGAGAGTGAGTGAGGGTAAGATATTCCATTTAGTATGTATGTTATTCTCTCCTTGAGCCAACTTCAATGAGAATATGCTTTTGCCTTTTTGCCTTCCTGTTTTTCCCCTCCCCTGCAACTACTTCCCCTTGCCTCTTCTACATGAGATAGTTTGCCCTACCCTGTCTCTCTCCATCTCCTCTTGCCACTTTCCTCCCTCACCTCTTGACTTCACCCCTTAAGAGTCATCCCTTCCTTGGGGCGGCTAGGTGGCGAATCGAACAGAGAGCCAGCCCCGGAGCCAGAAGGACCCGAGCTCAAATCTGGCCCCAGACACCCAACACACAAACAAAAACCCAGCCACGTGAACCTGGGCAAGTCACCCAACCCCAATTGCCCTCCAAAAAAACAAAATCATCCCTTCCCATCAAATTCAACCTGTGCCCTCTATCCATGTATACCTGTGAACATGTGCCATGTACCCTTCTTCAATTATTTTCATAATGAGAAAGGTTTCATCAAACACAGTTATTGTTTTTCCATGTAGGAATGTAAATAGTCCAATTTTGATAAGTTCTTTTTGATTTCTTTTCCTTGATTACCTTCTCAAGCATCTCTTGCTTCTTGTGTCTGAATGTCAGATTTTCTATTCAACTCTGGTTTTTTCCTCAAGAATGCTTGAAAGTCCTCTATTCCACTGAATGACCATATTTTCCCCTGAAACAAAATACTCAGTTTTGCTGGGTAGTGACCCTTGGGTTCATTCCCAGTTCTTTTGCCCTCTGGAATATCATATTCCATGCCCTTTGATCCTTCAGTGTAGAAGCTGCCAGGTCCTGGGCTATTCTGATTGTGTTTCCACAATATTGAAATTGTTTCTTCCTGGCTGCTTGTAGTATTTTCTCTTTGATCTGGGGATTCTGGAACCTGGCTATAGTATTCCTGGGAATTTTCTTTTTAGGATCTTTTTCAGGAGGTGACCGATGGATTCTTTCAACCTCTATTTTTCCCTCTGGATCTAAAACATCAGGGCAATTTTCCTTGAGAATTTCTTGAAGGGTGATTTCTAGGTTCTTTCTTTGATCATGGCTTTCAGGTAGTCCAATAATTTTTAAATTATCTCTCCTGGATCTATTTTCCAGGTCAGTGGTTTTTCCCATGAGATATTTCACATTGCCTTCTATTCTTTCATTTGTTTGATCTGTTTAATAGTATCTTGATTTCTCATAAAGTCACTAGCTTCCATTTGCTCCAGTCTAACCCTGAAGGAATGAATCTCCTCAGTGAGCTTTTGAGATTCTTTTTCCATCTGGCAAATTCGACTTTTTAAGGCATTCTTCTCCTCATTGCCTTTCTGAGCCTCTTTTGCCATTTGAGTTAGTCTATTTTTTAGGGTGTTATTTTCCTCAGTCAGGCTGTTGACTGTCATTTCATACTTTTCTTGCATCTTTTTCATTTCTCTTCCCAAATTTTCTCCCACTTCTCTTATCTGCTTCTTAAGGTCCTCTATGGCCTGTAGCCAGCTTGTATTTTCATTTGGGGTTTTTGGTGCAGGAGTTCTGACCTCACAGTCCTCCTCCATGCTTTGAGCCTCTTTGCCCCTAAAATAGGAGTCCAATGTTGAACTTTTCTGTTTATTTTGTTTCGCTTGCCTAGGCATATTGCCACTTAATTACTTGATTTTTGGGCTTGTTGCCACAGTAGGACTCTGCCACCAGACAGGGGAGCTTCCGCCCAAACGTGGGGTCTTCACAACTTCCACCAGTTGGGTGGCCTCTGTAAAGCCTCCACCCACTCTGGTAAGTTGGATACCCACCCCAAACTTCCCCCCCAGACCACAATCCAGATCCAGGCAGTTTAAAGCAAAAGCGATTAATCCCCAGACTGATTGCTGGATCTTCCTACAGTTTGCAGACCAGGAGCTAGAGCCACTACTGATGCTGCAAAATGGCTTCTGTGCAGCTGTTTCTTCAGCAGCTTTTTACCCCCAGGGGAGGAAGCCACGTGTTGCCCAAATACTGGTCCCAAAGTCCATAGGGCACTAACCTCTCACTTTGTCCTAGGCATATCTGTGCTGATAATTCTGGAATCGCCACAATTGCTGGTGTTTTGGGGTTCCACCAGCCAGCTGAAGGCCCGGCCGCCCTGGGGCTAAAGCCTCGGACCTGGTCTCGGCTCTTCGGGCTGCTGTCGGTTCCCAGCGTGCTGTGCTGCCTGCTTTCAGAGTGCTGCGCTGGCCGCTCCCTGCAGGGCTGCTGGGCTGTCCTGAGCAGGCGGTTAGCTTCTCTGTGCCGTTCTGTGGGTGCTGTGGCTCCAGAAGTTGTTCGGAGCTCCCTTTTACATTGTTTGAAATTTGTGTGGGGCAGAGCACATTGGAAATGCTGTTTCTACTCCGCCATCTTGGCTCCGCCCCGGTCCTTCTCTTAAGGAGTTATAATATAAAGGCATTACAAAACACACACACATTTGGGTACACAAGCATTAAAGTAGTTAAAGAAATCATTTTGGAAAAGTGAAAATTACTGAGAAAAAAAATCTGAAATATTTCTTAGGATTTGGGGACAAAATGGGAAATCTGGTCACTCTGAATTTAACCATAAATTTATACACTCTATAAGGCCCATGACTAATCTTCTTCTAAATTGTCCATCTGTTTTCATGTTTTTCGGCATTTTCCTTCACATACTTCCAATATGATTAATCCTTTTTCTCCTACCCTTATAAGTAGATTTTATCAGCAGAAACTGATCATAGCTCTAGGCAGTCTCTTGTTCACTTGTCTTCCTGATTCTTGTTTCACGTCACAAGCAGCTGGTGGTGCAGTGTACTGGGTGCCAGGCCTGGACTCAGGAAGACCTGAGTTCAAATCTGGTCTCAGACACTAGCGGTGTCTCTGGGCAAGTCATTTAACCTCTGCCTCAGTTTCCTAATCTGTAAAAAGGGGATCATAATATCACCTACCTCCTAGGATTGTTATGAAGATCAAATTAGATGATAATTGTGAAGTGCTTGGCACAGTGCCTGCCACAGAATGGGCACTGTATGTTAGCTGTGATGATGGTGATGATGATGTCTTCAGGTCAAGATTCCAGTGCCAGAAACTCTGATGCTTATTAGTGTTGACTTAATTTCCTTACTGCAATAACTGTGTATACTGTTGTCCTGGTTCTATTTTCTTTGCATCAGTTCATTCAAGTTTTACCACGTTTCTTCGAATTACTCAGATTCACTGTTCCATATCACATAATATTCCATTACAGTAATATATATCCAAATTTGTTTGGCTTTCTTCCATATCAATGAGTACATACTTTGTTACTAGATTTTGCTACTATACTACAAAAAGTGTTGCCATGAATACTTTGGTTTATATGAGAATTTCCTTTTTTTTGTTTTGTTTTGACCTCATAGGGAATCCTAGTAGCAGGCTAAACAGGTCAAAGGGTATGAATAATTTAGTCACATTTCTCATCTCTAGAAGTGTTCAATAGAGTCACAGTTTAAATTGCAGTATGTCTTCCAAAAACCCCTCCAACAAGGAGTATTTACATTTGTTATAGACTTTGTCGACTTGAGGTCAATGCAATAGTATCCCATTGCTGTTTAAATGTGCACTTCTGTTCTTAGTCATAACTTGTAGGATTTTTTCCCCTTACGTTTGTAGGTAGTTTGCATGCACTCTTTCAAAACTCTGCATATCTTTTGATCATGGATTTATTAGGGAATGAGTCCTAGTCTTAAACACCAGCATCAATTTGGACACAGGGCCTTCACAGAAGTGTTTGATAAAATCCCTTCCTACTCCTCACCCTAACACATCTAGAGCACCTCTTCTTATTTTAATTGGGCAGATTTTGTTTCTTCAGAAGTTTATTGCATTGGATTTTTTTTCATTGGTAATTTGTTGTAGAAAATAGAGAGCAAGCATAAGAACCAGGAACACCTGGGTCCAAGACCCCACTGTGACACTCACTGGTCACCAGCGTGACCCCCAGGCAATGGCTTCTACTCTTCCATACCCTGGGCAGCCCTTTCACTTGCAGAGAAGGGTCTGACTGGTTCTGCTTGTAGAAGTTCCTCACCAGGAGTTCCCTACCACCACAAATCACATAATTAGAAATCATTCCTAGAATCAGAATTATCTATTATCCTTTATTCTCTGAATGATTTTGAATATTCGTTCTAACACTGACCTTCCATTCTTTTTTGATCTTTTAAAATGATGTGACCTTTTATATTTAAATTGATTATACATTTGGAACTTATGGGAATATAAATATGTGTATGGTGTTGGTTGATAACTGAAAGCTATTTTCTGCAAAACTGTTTTCTAGGTTTCTCAGCAATTTTTGACATATAAGACTAATCATTAATGACTATCTTTCTGTATGTCTAACGGGTTATCAACAGAAGGTTGATATAAATGATTTCTTAAATAATAAAAAAAAAATGCTGAGGGCGGCAGGGCCAGCAGCTGGCTAGAGGGACCCCAGAACACCAGCAGCTGCAGGGATTCCAGAATTATCAACACAGACATGCCTAGGACAAAGTGAGAGGTTAGTGCCCTATGGACTTTGGGACCAGTATTTGGGGAATGTGTCGGCTTCCTCCCCTGGGGGCTAGAAGCCGCTGAGGAGACATGCCATTTTGTAGTTTTCAGAGGCAGCTCCAGCTCCTGGCCTGCGAACTGTAGGGAGATCCAGCGATCAGTCTTGGGGGTAATCGCTCTTGCTTTAACCTCCCTGGATCTGGATTGTGATCTGGGGTGGAGGTCGTGGGAGGGTTTCCAGCTTGCCAGAAACAGAAGTTGGCCCCCTCCACACGCTTGGGACGAAAATTCCCCTATCTGGCCGCAAAGCCATAGTGTGGCAACAAGCCCAAAAGTCAAGTAATTAAGTGGCAACATGCCAAGGCAAAGGAAACAAATTAAACAGAAAAATGCAACCCTAGACTCCTACTTTGGGGGCAAAGAGGGTCAAAGCATGGGGGAAGAGGACTGTGAGGTCAGAAGTCCTGCTCCAAAAGCCCCAGGGGAAAACATGAGCAGGTTACAGGCCATACAGGACCTTAAGAAGGACTGTAAAAATCAAATAAGAGGAGTGGAGGAAAAATTGGAAAGAGAAATGAGAAGGATGCAGGAAAAGTATGAAATGAGGGTCAACAGCCTGACTGAGGAAAACAACACCTTAAAAAATATACTAACTCAAATGGCAAAGTAGGCCCAAAAGGGCAATGAGGAGAAGAATGCCTTAGAAAGCTGAATTTGCCAGATGGAAAAAGAATCTCAAAAGTTCACTGAGGAGATTCATTCCTTCACAGTTAGACTGGAGCAAATGGAAGCTAATGACTTTGTGAGAAATCAAGATGCTGTTAAGCAGATCCAAACAAATGAAAGATTAGAAGGCAATGTGAAATATCTCATGGGAAAAACCACTGACTTGGAAAATAGATCCAGGAGAGACAATTTAAAAATTATTGGACTACCTGAAAGCCATGATCAAAGAAAGAACCTAGAAATCACCCTTCAAGAAATTCTCAAGGAAAACTGCCCTGATGTTTTAGATCCAGAGGGCAAAATAGAGGTTGAAAGAATCCACAGATCACCTCCTGAAAAAGATCCCAAAAGAAAACTCCCAGGAATATTATAGCCAGGTTCCAGAATCCCCAGATCAAGGAGAAAATACTACAAGCAGCCAGGAAGAAACAATTTCAATATTGTGGAAACATGATCAGAATAGCACAGGACCTGGCAGCTTATACACTGAGGGATCAAAGGGCATGGAATACGATATTCCAGAGGGCAAAAGAGCTGGGAATGAACCCAAGGGTCACCTACCCAGCAAAACTGAGTATTTTGTTTCAGGGGAAAATATGGTCATTCAGTGGAATAGAGGACTTTCAAGCATTCTTGAGGAAAAAACCAGAGTTGAATAGAAAATTTGACATCCAGACACAAGAACTAAGAGATGCCTGAGAAGGTAATCAGGGAAAAGAAATCAAAAGGAACTTATCAAAGTTGAACTATTTACATTCCTATATGGAAAAACAATAACTGTGACTGATGAAATCTTTCTCACTATGAAAATAATGGAAGAAGGGTGTATGGTCATATGAATACATATGTGAATGTGTGTACCTATGTTTACAGTTATATATGGATAGAGGGCATAGGTTGAATTTGTTGGGAAGGGAGGATACTCAAGGGGTGAAATTATGAAGTGAGAGAGGAAAGTGGCAAGAGGAGATGGGGAGAGACAGGGTAGGGTAAACTATCTCATGTAGAAGAAGCAAGGGGAAGTGGTTGCAAGGGAGGGCAAGAATAGGAAAGCAAAAAGGCAAAACCACATTCTCATTGAATTTGGTTCAGGGAGAGAATGACATACATACTAAATGGGATATATCAACCTACAACAGAATAGGGGGAAGGGGGATGAGAGGAGGGATGATGGATGGGAGGGAATCCTTGGGGGGAGGGGAGGTTGGAAGTATCCACTATAGAAGAGGGACAGGAAAGGGGGCGGAGCCAAGATGGCAGAAAGGAAGCAGTAACCTCGCTGAGCTCCTCTGTCACTAAGTCCAAAAGGGTAAATCTGAGCGGATTCCGGAGTGAGGGAGCCCAGTGGAAGACAGAGTGTGGCAGAATCCAGCCCAGGAGGTTGCCCAGAGTGTCCGCACAGGTCGAGCGCAGAGCGCGTGGGGTCTGCACAGCTCAGACCTAAGAGCAGGCAAGCAGACTACACCAGAGAGAGAAAAAGCCCCAGCCTGCAGACTTACCAAGGACGAATCGCAGTCATCTCGCAGAGGGAACGGATCATTGGAGCCAGGTAGGAGAGTCGGGCCCCCAGTGGAGAGAGTGGCTTCTCTGGCTGCATTCGGCCCCCAGCCTGGAAGTTTAGAAATTGCCTGCCTGTATAATACAGGGGCTGGAATGGCAAAGTAAATTCTAGCTGCTCTGATCCTCCTATCCCTCCTTCATGAAGCAGAAAACCCAAAGATAAGTCTCCCACCCAGATTGAAATCCCAAGTTAATGGAAATAGCCTCAGGCTTGAGAATCTCAAAGAAGGGGTGTAACTGAGACAGCCAGGAATCTGAAGAGAAGAGAGGGAGGGGACCCAACTAGCCCCACCTCACCTCACCAACAAAAGCCTACTTATAGCCCAGGGGTACAGAAGCAGAAATCTGAAGTGGTCAGACTCATCCCCACCTACACATCTACATTCCTCACTGACTTCCCTGACTTAGCCATAAACTAGCCACCCAGAGGTATTCAAAGTCAAGGATCAGGCCCCAAACTCATAGCCTGAGACACTAAGAAGCAGGAAGTCA
>WOXC01004466.1:10000-52387 GCA_011680675.1 Gymnobelideus leadbeateri | reverse complement strand
GCCTCAATTGCCTGCCAAAATAAACAAACAGAAAAAGAAGCAGCTTACATTCTAACAGGGAAGACATAGCATGCACGTAGACATAGACAAAGCCCATACAAGGCAGCAAAAATAATCTTTGAGGGGAAAGCACTGGAGGCTGGGGGAAGGGGCAAGAAAGACCTCATGCAGAAGGGGGTGCTTGATCTAGTCTTGAAGGAAGCTAAGGATTGTGAGTGAATATATTCACAGATAATAAATAAAAGAACTTTTTGGGTAGAAGATATATCATAAATAACTAAGAGGATCATTAGAAAAGTCTTCCACAGAAGGCAGAACCTTCCACCAGGAGCCTTGATAAGAAGCTAAGGAATTCAAGGAGCAAAGGTGGTGAAAGAGAGCATTCCATAGATGGGGCGCAGCTTGGACAAAGGCATAGCGGTGGGAGATGGGATTCCGGATTTGAAGAATAGTTCAGTTTTTCTGGTGCCCATCCAGGTGGGTGAAACTATGATAACTCAGAGGATCAACAGGGGGCCAAAGTATTTTTTACACAAGTTAGTGGATGGGACTGGAAGAGGATCTAGGCTTGAAAAGCAAGGACTGGGGATGAGATCTGCCGGACTGATTTTTTTCTCCCTGAACACACTGTACTTTCCAGCTCCAGTGCTTTTTCTCATGCTATTTCTCAGGTCTGTGTGGTAGACTTTACTTTCTGAGGGGCAGGTCTGTTGTATTTTGAATCCCCTGCTGCAGTATTTAACGGTGTCCTGATAGAGTTGGGGAGTCTTCCACTAGCTTACAGCCCACATATTGGGTTCCTCTAATTTGGAGGGCCCTGTGACTAGAACCCTAATTCCATTTAACCACTTACCATCAGATTCACAAGAATTTGAATCTAGGTTTCTAGAATCAGGTTTGCATCTAAGATCTGTTACCACTTTTGAGATCTTGGGGAAATCATTCTTCTCTGGACTTCAGCTTCCTCATTTATGAAATGAGAGGGTTGGATATATGTGTTCTAAGGTCTCCTTTGAGGGCAGCTAGGTGGCATGAGGAAAGAATACTGGGACTGGAGTGAGGAAGACCTGAGTTCAAATCTAATCTCAGATGCTTACTAGCCATGTGACCCTGGGCAAGTCATGCAATCCTATTTGCCTCAGTTCCTTATCTGTAGAAGGAGCTGGAGAAAGAAATGGCAAGCCATTCCAGTATTTTTGCCAAGAAAACTTCACATGGGGCCATGAAGAGTTAGAAATGACTTTTAACTCCAATGATCCTATTGGCATAAAAACAAACAGTACAAGCATATAAAAAATTTAGGATCCATGGCAACTTAAGATAAGTGTCACGTGAGTGGAATAGACAAGTATTATGGGAGGGCAGAGGAGGCTTCACAGAGAAGGTGAAGGATGGATAGGGCTTAAATGAGTGAAGAAGAGAAGTAAGAGAATTCTGGGAGTGTAGATTAGCATGTGTTGTTTGGTCATTTTAGTCGCATCTGACTTTTCATGATCTCATTTGGGATTTTCTTGGCAGAGATACTGCAATAGTTTGACATTTCCTTCTCCAGCTCATTTTACAGATGATGAAACTGAGGCAAGTAAGGCTTAAGTGACTTGCCCAGGGTTACAAAGCTAGGAAGTGTCTGAGGTCAGATTTAAACTCAGAAAGACTCATCTTCCTGACTCCAAGCCCAGTGTTCTATCCACTGAACCATCTAGCTGCCCTCCGATTGGCATGTATTAAGGTACAAACTCAAGAATGTGTAGCATCCTTGGAGAGCAAGGAGCTTTCCATGCAACTTTTTCTGGAGTGAGTGGAGGGTTTGTGGAGAGGCATACAAAAGGAAAAGGTTGGAGAAGTAAATAGGGGCTATGTTGTGGAGGGCTTTGAAGAATCATGGAAGGGACCTCGGAGGTCATCTAAACCAGTCCATAAACAAAAAGGACTTCCTGATATAATGGATCTGACATCTTGTCCTGCTGCATCTTCCAGAAGAGGTCCAAGGAAGCAGAATCTGCCCCTCCTCCTCCACCCCGTCTCCCCCCACTCAGAGCCACCCATTCTGCTTTTGACAAGGCCTAATTATTTGAGTATGCCTGAATTTTCCTTTTTAACCTTCTAAAGAAGAAATTTAACCCTTCTTCCATGTGCCAGTCCTTCAAACACTTGAATACAGCTCTCATGTCCTCCCTGAGGCATCCCTTCTCCAGGCTACACTTCTCCATATCTTGATATGACATGGACCCCCAGCCCTTCACCAACCTGTTGGCTCACCTCTCTGCTTTCCAGCTCACCAATGCCCTTTTTAAGAAATGGCTCGCATGACTGAATATATTGATCCAGGCATGGTCTGACTAGGGCAATGGGACTCATGGAAGCTTTGCCTCCCTTGATGCACCCATGAGTCAAAGAGTTTGGATTTTATTCAATTGTCCTTACTCCTAGACTGAGGTTCTTTAAATCCTAGAACTGGAACAAGCCTTAGAGACCTCGTGGTGAAATTTTTTCGTTTTACAGAGAGAGAAACTAAGGCCCAGAATGGACAAACAACCCACAGTGAGTCAGTGGCCTCTTGACCCTAATCCTGAATTTTTCTACTTCATGGTCTTAGCTGAACTGGAGGAGTTCAAATTTTTTCCAGGACCAGATATATCTGGAACTTTTGGATTCACCATTACCTGGAGAATATTCTGGTCCTACCTTATACAACTGGGTGGTTTATATCTATCTATCCATCTATCTGTCTATCTATCTATCTATCTATCTATCTATCTATCTATCTATCTGTCTATCTATCCATCCATCCATCTAATCTCTATGTCTATATCTATCTATCTATCTCTATATCTATATAGGAAATGTGGCCCACAATGTCACTCAGGCTCTTCATAAGACACTAATTAATTTGCCATTTGGTTCCCATTGTGGTCACAGATCGTTGGCCATCTTATCTCCTGGGAAACTCATAGATTCATTGGTGCAGGCATCAATTTACTAGGACTCTTATAGGATAGGGAAAAAGGATGCTTTCGTTCTGTCTTGCTCATGGCAAACCCTGTCAATGAAAAATCTCTGCCCTCCATCCCACATGTCCACCATACAGTTATCATTACCCAAAGTCCTTCAGGCTAGGTTCATTTGGTACTGACTTTTATCAGAGAGAAGGAATATAAATAACAATAATTCACATTTCTATATCGCTTGAAGGTTGATGCAATGCTTTTATCACAGTAACCCTGTGAAAGATGGCATATTATTCTCACTTTACTAACAAAGAAGGGGGGCATCTCCAGTCATCCTGATCTATATCTGGCCATTGGACCCAGATGGCTCCAGAGAAGAAAGTGAGGCTGGTGATTTTGCACAGCCCTCCCTTAAATCCAAGTCACTTGCAAGTCATGACATCATCTTCCTGATGTCATGGTCCTCTTGGAGAACGAAGGACAAACAGCAAAAACTGATGAAGAAATGGAGGTTGAATGGTTAAATGACTCATTCAGAGTTAGTCAAATAAATGTCAAAAGTGAGACTTGAACCCTGGACTCTCTGACTCAAGAGTCAGTGGTCTTGCCAATACACCAGGTTCAACAAGTTCTCTCAGTATCAGAGTTTTGTCTTTCTTGTATCTGCTCTCTTATTTCTTGGGGAAGAGGGGAGGTGGGCGAAACTCCTTCTTATTGACTTTTCCAGACCCAATCGTGTACCCTGCAACTACTTTTTTCATTGACTCTTGTGACTCATCAAGGTACCAACTTTAGGGTAAGGTCCCATCTGGGTGAGGTCCTCTGCATTTTTATGGCTTACTCAGAGTTTGATTCAACTCTGCCCAGAGTCTGATGTTTTCTGTTTTCTCCATGTTTCTTTATCCCATCATCCTATCTAGAATCCTCAACATATTTTTCTTATACCTTGATGTGGGAGGCTAGCTTGAGAAGAGATTGGATGCGTTTTCACCTGATCTGGGGTCATTCCATAGTATGGTGGAGAGTGTACTGGATTGTGAGCTATGTCACCTTGGGTAAATCACTTTCTTTCTCTGGTCCTTGATTGACCTTTCTGCAAAATGAAAGGGTTTGACCAGATAATCTCTGAGGTCTCTTCCTTCTCTAATAGTCTAAGACATTATGAGGATATGTGGGAAAGACTGCCACCATAAGTACAACTTTTATTCTGAAGAACTGGGAGACCTGTTCAGGGAATTGTGGCTTTCTTCGAGTAGTCAGAGAGGTCAAGGAGTTTGGCCTGTCCAGTTTTGCTCTGAGGACATCTCAGGAGTTTGGCTGTCTCCCACTTGCCAGACTCAGAAAGCCTAATAATGTAATAGACCAGTTTCACCATGTATTCACATCAGAGTCCCCATTTTTCAACAAAATGAGTAAACACTTCTCCCCACCTGTCCGAAATGGTAATTTATCTGAGGCACATAAAATGAAAACTCCCAAGAAGGTTTTCTTCCTGAGACTGTAATGTCCCTAATTTATTGCCTCACTTCTGTTCCAAGTGAACCAGTGACTCAAGTCTCCCCTTCTGGGACAGTAATTTATGGCGGAAGGTTGGGAGTGGGTTTAAGATTATGCTCAGCCCTGGTTTGCATGGAGACCTGTGGTGACAATAGAGTGATATGGTTATATTTTATATGTTGGCCAGTTCACAGGGGAGAAATGGAGGCCATCAATTGCCAGTCCTGTCCTCTCTGAATGAGACACTTATGCCCCAGCACGCATATTTTCTATAGCATACATTTTCCTGGTGCCTGGCCTGGAGGGATGGAAGAGAGCATTCTTGTGGGATGAACATTTCGGAATGTGGAATCATTATGTACCAAGTAGAGTAGAGGCCTTTGGAATTTTAATGGATAGGTGATCTCACTGTAACAATGCAGATCACAGCCCATCTATTGCTGCCCATCATGCATTATTCTTTTCCTTCTGAAATTTCTACCCAGAGTGATCATCCCACATGCTGAGGACATTCTAGTTCTCTTGACATTGTGTGGACCTCAATGGAGCACAGAAATGATTGGCCTATAAGTTATTGTTTATCTTGCTTCATTTTTCTGATCATGTATTTTTTTTCTGATGATATTCTTTATGTAGCTTTTCCTTCACTGTTTTTCACTTATAATGTATTATAGTTTGCTCATGCACACTATTTCCCTTTGGATAATCTTCAACCTCCTTTCTTTAAAAATTATAGAATATCATTAGTTTCACCCTTACAACATAACCAGAAGATATTGGTGTTAATCAGATGAGTCTTTATTTCAGGGTAAATTTGAGGTCATTAAAAGCACTTCACAATTTCCCAAAAGTGATAATCTAACACATTCTCCTCCCTCCTCTTCAATTCTGGGAACTGCTCACTATCCATTTGCAGTGTCTATCTAATATATTTTTAGTGATAGATAAGTTTTAAGATCATTTAGTAAATTAAGCCTCTCAGAGGCTAAGTGTCTTGGCCAGGATTTCACAGCTGGTTAGTGATAGAGTCATGACTACAACCAAAGTTCCCTGATTCCTATTCCAGGGATTTTGTTCCAATTTAAAGTACTTCCAAAGCTCCATTTACATGATGTAGGGAGACAGGTCTTAAACTGCCCAGAATATAGTACAAAACACAAGGGGTGATGGTTGTTACTGTTGGCAGATAGATGGAATAAAGAATAGAATATGGAGCAGTAGGGTCTTCAGAGGAAATCACTTGGTATTATTCACTTGGTTTTGGTTCTTGCTCAACCTTCTTTACTTGCCAGTGAGAGTATTTGAAGAGGAAAGTGAGTTCCCTATGAAACTGATTGGTAGAATGCAAAGAGCACTGACTCTTTCTGATATTTTGTGGGTGAAGAGGACCTTTCCTTCTTTTTGTCCTCACTATCCAGGGTTGAGGTAGAATGAAGAGCCACAGAAACATCAAATGTCAAGGACCCCAAAGAAAGAAGAAACAAACAAAAAAACAAGTAGGAGCACGTGGAGATCCTCACTGCTAAAATGGGAACCTTCTTTGACCTAAATTTTTATAGGTGAATATCTTTGGCAAGCAGATATCTTCATTTTCTGACTGGTCTGATGCACAAGATTTTTCTGTTGTTATCTTCTAAACACATATTGTATGAGTTTTATGTGTGCATGAGAGATACCTTGTTATAAGAGAGCCTACTCTAAGCTGCCATTTTGTTCTATTGAATAAAAAACTTTTCATAATTAAAAAAAAATGACCAGGGACTTGTGTTCAAATCTCTCCTCTGCCACTTTTTACCTGTATGACCTTGGGCAAGTCCATTCCATTCCTTGGGCCTCTGTTGGCTCATCTGTAATACAAGAGGGTTGAACTCACTGGTCTCTGAGATACCTTTCAGCTTTATAATATTATAGATTTAGATCTGGAAGGGACCTTAGAGGCTGTTGAATCCAACTCTTCCATTTTGTAGATAAAGAAACTGAATCACAGAAAAGGTAAGAGACTTGCCCAGAGTTATACAGGTAATAGGTATCTGAGGCAGAATTTGAATCCAGGTCTTTATGATTCCAGATCTAGTACTCAATCAAGCATACTGCCTATCATCTTCCCAACCTTTACATGGCTCATGTGTTTTGGGGGGGAGCAGTGCCCCCTAAAATTGATTTTGGGTTCACCCCAAAAATATTTATCAGTGATTAAATCAGCATTATAAATAATTTCCAAACCTAAGTCTGGGAGCATTGACTTTGAATCAGCACCAAACTCAGGAAGTCAAAATGACTGATTTGATCTTATCCTGGGAATATTCTGACTGGTTTTTGTGGGCTGACCCTTAGATAGGTATGTTAAAGAGCCATTGGCTATTAAGTAAAATTTGCTCTTGTCAGGAAGAGACTTTCCAGTCACTATCCTTTAGTAATTGGGTAACGAGAGCCAGTAGATGGCTCTGAAGAACTCTGAAGCAGAGACTTGCTCAGTGATCCGAGATGCCAACAGACAATGTGATGCCTACCAGAGGACTGAGATAATAGATGTAGCAGAGACAATGTCTTACCCAGCAGAGAACATAGAAAGATGCTCACCAGAGAGAGTGGCACAATGGCTTCATCTGAGGACATCTACAGCTCTATGGTGTTAGAGGTGCGCTTTGGCCTGACCATATATGTGCTCTCTCTACATGCTCTGTGCCTTCCATGAATATGTGCTTTCCACATGAGTGCCTAATATGTCCCTTCCAAGTGACAAGGCCACTTGAGTTTCTAGTATGTTCAGTTTTTCCATGTTCACTGGAGACACATGTTTCCTACAATGTGTATACCTTCCTTATGTGTTCCCCTGTCACATGTATTGTCTATATATGCACCCTCCCTTCACTGGTAGTGTAATAATGTGTAGAGAAATGTTGTCTATGTGTACAGTGTGTGTGTGTGTGTGTGTGTGTGTGTGTGTGTGTGTGTGTGTGTGTGTGTGTAAGGGCATTTCTGATGATTTCATTTGCTATTCTATGCGATTAAATTTTTTTGTTTTAAAATAACATGTTTTCTTGGCTACTAAAGGAAACACATTGATGGGGGCTTGTGAGCTATTATTCTGAGTGCATACCAATGTACAGACTGCCCTGAACCCGGGTTAGCTTTCCAGGGGGCCCATGTGTGAGAGGAGGTGCTCCTGATCCCCAAACTGTAAATAAGACTGCTTCTACTGAACCTCTTCTAATTTCTTTCAAGTAAAAGGAAAAAGCATTTTACTACAAAGATGGACAAGCTAGAATGGAGAGGTTTGGGGAACACTTCAAAGAGCTAATTAGGACAACTCTACCTGAGTTCTGTTTCTCAAGTAAAGTCAATGTTACTTCAGTTCAAGTTTATTTCTGGCCTTTCTCTTCTTTGCTTTTCTCTCCTCCCACTTCCTTCCTCCCTTTTCCCATTATCCTAACTCTGTGGTGTTCTTAAAGGTAATTAGTTCCCTTGGAATCTCATGCCAGCCTCTTTTCTGGACACTGGATTTCTTAGTTGTGTTAAACTGTTCACCCCTGAAAGTGATTGTTTTCTCTCCCTGCTCCAGCTAGAGGAGGGCAGGGAACTGAACTTATTTGTTACTAATCATAGATTTTTATCTGTATGATCTCTTAGCCTTCCAATAAGTAGTAGTATAGGTGATACAAATACCCCATTTTACAGATCAACACATCATTTCAAAGAAGTGAAATGACTTGCCCAAGACAAGAGTCAAGACTGCAACTTCTTAATCTTTTTATGCCAAGCCTATGGTTCTTTCCACTGCACCAAGCTACCTTACCTCTCCAGTGGAAGATAACTACCCGTCAAATACACAAATCTTTGTGTTTCCCAGATGCAGAACCCAAAGTCAATCAAACATTTTATTATCCCTTGGGTCAGATAAATAGAGTCTTGAAAGATGGCTATTTTGGATGTCAATATAGGTGTGTCACTGGATGACTTGATTTTCTTCCTTCATTTCTTAGAAATGACTCTAAAGAAGAGTTTAAAATCTCAGATCTTGGGACTAGAAGTAAGTGTGGTTTGCATCACCCTATACCTCTTGCATTTTGAGCAATAATGGAGTCTTGAATACATAGTGCTGACATATTCCTGACAATTTGTCTCCATTCCAATCATTCCTTGTCTGTCAGCAAGTGACTGTGCACTTTGACTTTCCCTAAGGATAGGCATACCCCATTTAATGCTACCAGCTCCTTTCAAGAAAAGTTATGGAGGGTAGTTGTGCCTGGAGAAATAAGGATGTTAGAGTGGAGTTTTGCAAATCACTAATTGAGGAATTTCAGGCCTTGAGACTAGAAGTGGAAGAGATCAAAATTTTTTAATTGATGCTTTTTGTTTTTACATTACATTCACATCTGAATATATCTCCCTTTTCACCAGCAAGTCTTTCTTTGTAATGAAGAATGAAAAAGAAAAAAAATAAACTGTTCAACAAAATCAACCAACATATTGATTGTCTGGCAGCAGAGGTAGCATTCATTACCCATGATTCCCTATAGATACAAAAAGTGAGAAAGAATATTTTTCTCATTTTGGGGGGATACATTTTGACCATAGGGACCTTTTTTCCCCCCATGTAGGCAACCTCCTATGCTATAAAGCTAGGCCTGACTATTCTTTTATGAAAGAGACCAAACTCCCAACACATGCCCTGAACAGCCTGTCCCCAAAGCTGTGACATTATGTTGACATGGCTTTGGTCCTTCTCCTGGATTCTGCTCACCTTTCCAGAGCTCAGGAAACCAGACTAGTGAAAAGAAACCTTGGGTAGAAAGAATAGAAGAGGGGTGGCTAGGTGGCGCAGTGAGTAAGAGCACCGGCCTTGCAGTTGGGATGACCCGGGATCGAAACCGGCCTCAGAAAATGAGCACCCATGCATAAATAATGACTGGCCATGTAACCTTGAGCAAGTTACTTAACCCCAATTGCTTTAAAAAAAAAAAAAGAATAGAAGGGCTAGGGTAGGGTGGGGAAAGATGGAATTCTTTTATAGGTTAATGATGTCAAAGCTCCAAGGTTTAGGATCAATGTGATGAATTTCATTGTAGTCCCTGCCCTTCTCTCTGTTTGTTCATAGGTAAAGTGAGAGGGTTAGATTAGAAGATCTCTAATTCCTTTTAACTCAACAAAAATATCTCTCATTGGGGTTAGTTGATAGGGGGAGAGGTTCCTAGGAAGAGGGACTTTTCCAATTCCCCTATAATCACACCATATATTGACTCTTATTCATAGGTTGTTCTGATTGGGGGGAGGGGATTCTCCTTCCTGTCCTCAATGTCCAGGAGTAGGGAGAGACTTAAGAGTTACAGAACCATAAAATTACAGGGCTAGAAGGGAACCTTAGAACAGAGAACATCAGAGCTTCAAGGGACTTCAGAGTTGTTCTCGATCTTTTGTGTCATTGACTCTTTTGACAACCTGGAGAAGCCTATGCACCCCTTTACCCCTTTTCAGAATATATATGTATATATGTATACACACACTCACATATATATTCATAATTGAAGGAACTGTCAAATTTTGGTTACAGGGCAGTGAAAATAAAGTTGTAGTTTTTTTCCCATCCGAGTTCATGGACCCCGATTAAGGATCCCCTTGGTCTTACAGTGCAAGATGTTAGAAGTGGATGGGGACTTCGAACAGGGGCCACTTGAGCTGGAAGGTCATTAGGACAGAGCATGTCAGGGCTGGAAGGAACTGTAGTGATATTGTGATCCAATCTGCTCATTTTCCATGTGAAGAAATTGAGGTTGAGGGAAAAAGAAATAACTGTAGTTTGTCATGTTGATAAATTCCGGCAGAAGCAAGGTGAGATCTCAGGTCCCCTCCCAATCGGTTAAGGGCACTTTCTACCTGACCTCTCCCTGGGAACTGTCAGCTGGTGCAGGTGACATAGGAAAGAGAGGGATTGGGAAGGATCTGTCCTGATAATAAATGGCCCCCAGCACTTGGCTACCATTTTTCTCTTACCTGGAGCATGGTAGGGAGGGGGCATTCACTACATCACCCAGCAGGGTATGATTATGCATGGTATTTATTCATGGAGCAGCAGTGCAAACGGTGTCAGCAGTAATGGATTTCTCCTATCACGTTATGCTCCCCTGGAGGTGACACGATGTCACCTAGAGTCACGTCGAGATTTCATAGACCCCAAGGATGGGGGAGGTGAGGAAAGTCCATAGAGATCGTCTGGTCACATAGAAAGGAAAGTCTGCAGCAATTTCTGTAGCCAATGTGTACCTTTTAGTTAGGGGCAGCTAGGTGGTACAGTGGATAGAGTGCCAAAGTCAAATCTGATCTCAAACTATTAGCTATATGACCCTGGACAAGTCACTTAAACCTCTTTGCCTCAATTTCCTTATCTATAAAATGAGCTGGAGAAGGAAATGACAAACTACTCCAATATACCTGCCAAGAAGACCCCAACTGGGGTCACAAAAAGTTGAACACAACTGAAATGATTGAACAACAATTTTTCAAATTCCATATTCATGGAAAGTAGAATTCTTATTAACTGTATGGTCTTAAACTCTGGTTTCTCCACATTTCAAATATCTATCAAGGCAAGATGGCGGAGTAGAAACAGCTCGTCCAAGCCACTCTGCCCCCAGATTCCCCCCAAATGATGTAAAAGGGTACTCTGAACAACTTCTGGAGCCCCAGCACCCACAGAATGACACAGAGAAGCTAACCTCCTGCTGAGGACAGCCCAGCAGCCCTGAAGGAAGGACCAGCGCAGCATTCTGGGAGCCGGCAGCGCTCAACGCGCAGAGTGCAGGAGCCGAGGTTTTAGCCCCAGGGCGGCAGGGCCAGCAGCCAGCTGGAGGAACCCCAGAACACCAGGAGCTGTGGCGACTCCAGAATTATCAACATAGACTTGCCTAGGACAAAGTAAGAGGTTAGTGTCCTATGGACTTTGGGACCTGTATTTAGGGAATGCATCAGCTCCCTCCCCTGGGGGCTAGAAGCCGCTGAGGACACACGCCATTTTGTAGTTTTCAGAGGCAGCTCCCGCTCCCAGCCTGCAAATAATTGTAGGGAGATCCAGCGATCAGTCTTGGGGGGTAATCGCTCTTGCTTTAACCTCCCTGGATCTGGATTGTGATCTAGGGTGGAAGTTGTGGGTGGGTTTACAGCTTGCCAGAAACGGAAGTTGCCCCCCACACGTTCGGGACGAAAATTCCTCTATCTGGCCTTAAAGCCATAGTGTGGCAACAAGCCCAAAAGTCAAGTAATTAAGTGGCAACATGCCAAGGCAAAGGAAACAGAAAAATGCAACCCTAGACTCCTATTTTGGGGGCATAGAGCGGGAAAAGGACTGTGAGGTCAGAAGTCCTGCTCCAAAAGCCCCAGGGGAAAACATGAGCGGGTTGCAGGCCATAGAGGACCTTAAGAAGGACTTTAAAAATCAAATAAGAGAAGTGGAGGAAAAATTGAAAGAGAAATGAGAAGGATGCAGGAAAAGTATGAAATGAGGGTCAACAGCCTGACTGAGGAAAACAACACCTTAAAAAATAGACTAACTCAAATGGCAAAGGAGGCCCAAAAGGGCAATGAGGAGAATGCCTTAAAAAGTCGAATTTGCCAGATGGAAAAAGAATCTCAAAAGTTCACTGAGGAGATTCATTCCTTCAGAGTTAGACTGGAGCAAATGGAAGCTAATGACTTTATGAGAAATCAAGATGCTGTTAAGCAGATCCAAACAAATGAAAGATTAGAAGGCAATGTGAAATATCTCATGGGAAAAACCACTGACCTGGAAAATAGATCCAGGAGAGACAATTTAAAAATTATTGGACTACCTGAAAGCCATGATCAAGGAAAGAACCTAGAAATCACCCTTCAAGAAATTCTCAAGGAAAACTGCCCTGATGTTTTAGATCCAGAGGGCAAAATAGAGGTTGAAAGAATCCACAGATCACCTCCTGAAAAAGATCCCAAAAGAAAACTCCCAGGAATATTATAGCCAGGTTCCAGAATCCCCAGATCAAGGAGAAAATACTACAAGCAGCCAGGAAGAAACAATTTCAATATTGTGGAAACACAATCAGAATAGCCCAGGACCTGGCAGCTTCTACACTGAGGGATCAAAGGGCATGGAATATGATATTCCAGAGGGCAAAAGAGCTGGGAATGAACCCAAGGGTCACCTACCCAGCAAAACTGAGTATTTTGTTTCAGGGGAAAATATGGTCATTCAGTGGAATAGAGGACTTTCAAGCATTCTTGAGGAAAAAACCAGAGTTGAATAGAAAATTTGACATCCAGACACAAGAAGCAAGAGATGCCTGAGAAGGTAATCAGGGAAAAAGAAATCAAAAGGAACTTATCAAAGTTGAACTATTTACATTCCTATATGGAAAAGCAATAACTGTGACTGATGATATCTTTCTCACTATGAAAATAATGGATGAAGGGGGTGTGGTCATATGAATACATATGTGAATGTGTGTGTATATGGTTACAGTTATATATGGATAGAGGGCATAAGTTGAATTTGTTGGGAAGGTAGAATACTCAAGGGATGAAATTATGAGGTGAGAGAGGAAAGTGGCAAGAGGAGATGGGGAGAGACAGGGTAGGGTAAACTATCCCATGCAGAAGAAGCAAGGGGAAGTGGTTGCAAAGGAGGGGGAGAATAAGGAAGGCTAAAAAGGCAAAACCACATTCACATTGAATTTGGTTCAGGGAGAAAATGACATACATACTAAATGGGATATCTCAACCTGCAGCAGGATAGGGGGAAGAGGGATGATGGATGGGAGGGCATCCTTGGGGTGAGGGGAGGTTGGAAGTACCCACTATAGAAGAGGGACAGGATCATGTAGGGAATGGACCAGGTGGGGGGTGGGATGAGTGGGAGGGAATTATAAGCAGCCTTGTACAATATATCTACTATGATAATGTTTTGCATAGCTAGACATGTACAACATATACTGAATTACTTATCTCCCAAGAGGGAATGGGTGACAAGGGAGGAAGGAAATGGATCTGAAATTCGAGGTCGTAACATTAAATGTTTCAAATATATATAAATACTATTATTAATACTCTTTTGCCTATAATTGGGAGATAAGATGTGCAGGCATTGGGACACAAAGATTCATCTTCCTCTAATGGAAAAGTCGATGGGGGTATGGGAGAAGGTATGGGAGAGAGCAGATTGGAGGAAGCGATGTCTTGTGGGATTACTATTCTGGGAGGTTGGGTAGGGGAACAATGGGGGGAAAATGATTGTAACTCAAAATCTGGCGGAAATGAATGATGTAAAACAGAAGTTAATAAAGCATTTGTTTAAAAAAAATATCTATCAAGATGAGATTACTGCCCAGGAAGCTTATATCATTTCAATTCTATATCCCAAAGTCATTTTTTGTCTTAAAGTCACCTCCTCTCAGTGTCCCAGAATTGTCTCCACCTTTGGTTAACCATCCCATGGTTACTCAGCACTATGCTACTCCTTTCTTTTTTCCTTGACTTGGGGAGAGGGGAGTTCTCATTGATGTGGGTTTTCCTTCCATCCTTGAATATAATAGCCCATTTTCATTCTTTCATCCACTTTGATTCTTGTTAGTGTTCTATAGACCAATGAGCGAACCATTAAATACGTATTGTCAGTCAGACACTGTGCTTTGACTACAAAAGCAAAAAAAAAAAAATCCTGCCCACGAGGAGCTTACATTCTATCAAGAGAAATGATATATACATATACGAGCATACACAAAATATATACAAAGCTATTTTATGGGAGGGAGACCCTACTGGGAGGGGGGTCAGAAAAGTTCTCAGGTAGGAGGTGGCACTTGTGAACTCAGTGTTGAAGTAAGCTAGGAATTCTGAGAGGTTAAGGTAAAGAGGGATTATATTCTAGGCATGGAGGACAGACAGTCTATGTTGGAAGGAGCTGGAATATCATGCCAGTTTGGCTGGACCATAGAGTAAGGCTGAGTCTATAAAGTTGAAGTCAGGTAATGAATCTCTCATAGATGGTCCATGGAAGATGTATCCAACATGCTGGAGACCTTCCACCAGGGGATTTTTATGTCCGATGGCGGCCATTTTATCACTCAAAACTATCTCTTATCCCTCACTCATATTTTATTCTTAGTCCCTCTCCTTTTCCAATCTCAAATCCTGTCCTGGACACTTACTAGCTATATGACTCTGGGTAAATTGCTTAGTCTCTGAACCTCAGTTTCCTGATTTGTAAAAGAGGTATACTGGTAATAGCACCTATCTCATAAGGTTATTGCAAGGATCAAATGAGATAATATTTGTAAAAGTGCTTCACAATCCTTAAGGCATGATATAAATGATATTTTCAATGATCACCACCACCATCATCATCATCATTTCTCTATAACATTACATGCTAGGTGCTAACAAATGCCTTGTTGTTAAAGCAGATGTTCAAGTTAAATGTCTCTCTTCCCATCCCATCTGGTCCTCACATTGCCTTTCACTCCTTTTGAGGATTATGTGGACACATGCTATGGGAGACACAGTAAATGTTTGAAGCCCAAACCTCCTGTGTGTCTGGGAGTGCTTGCCTCTGGACACCAGCAGATGGACGTCAGACTGGCCCAAATTATGAAGTTCCTCCCCATGGGGCTCTGGGGTCCCAGCTCTGGGCAAGCTGCCGGAACACCGACCCCGCTGGCCTCTTCTCTTTATAGAGCTTTCTTCTCGGTGGCAATGAAATGACTGTTTTCATTGAAATGATTGTTGTCTTTGATTTGCTGGAGCCGCTAAGGTTAATGTCAGGAGTGAAGGCAGTGAAAGTGAGTGAAAGTGGAGAGAGAGTGAGGCAGTACAATTTAATCACATGGAAAGTGCATTGTTTAGGACAGAGTGATGACTTTTTTTTTTAAACCTGGGGAGAAATTACCTTTTAGTTCTAGCTGGTCCCCAGGCAGCAGGGATATGCCTTTTTGGTAAGCCAGTGGCCCAGCGATTCCAGCCTTCTTGAGGTGTCCAGTTGACAAAGCCACAAGGGTAAACTGGGGCAGATGTAGGGGGATGTCAACACTGGATGAAGGGGGAATCTTTCCTCTTGCTTTTTCTACACTGTGACCTAGGGTAGCTTTTAGACACTTGTACGCAGAACACCGGTGGGTCAACTGAGGCAGTGTGGCCTCAATAGTGCATAGAGTTCTAGATCTGGAGTCAGTAAGACCTAGCTTCAAAGCCCACCCCAGATGTTTACTAGCTCTGTGACCTTGAGGGATTCCTTTTGCCCCCGTGGGCCTTGGTTTCCTCATCTGTAAAATGAGAGGAATCCAGTGGACTCAATGTCCCTTCTCTTTCTAAATCTATGGTTCTGTAATCCTATTGAATCTACTTGGAATCCTAAAACCTCAGAGTTGGAAGGGCCAGGTCATCATAATTAGCTTGTAGGGATTGATTTTAAACTCTGCCCCTCACATTCCTACTCATTATCTCATTTGAGTAACCCTATGACATAAGTATGGGTATTATTATAATTCCCATTTTACAGATGAAGAAAATTATGTTTAGAGAAGGCAAATGACTCCCCCAGGTTCACTCACCTAGTATCAGAAGTAGAATTTGAACTCAAATCTTTCTGACTCCATTGCTAGCCCTGTGTCTGCTAGATGTGCTCACTCTAGTCCAACATCCTTGCTTGAACACCTCTAGGGAGGGGAAATCTTCAGGCCATTCCATTGCTGGATACCTCTAACCATTGACATGTGCTCCCTTTTATTGAGCTGCAATATGCCTCCCTGGAGCCTTTACCATACTCCAGTTCTCCCTTCTGGGACCAAGCGGCAGAAGCCTAATTCTTCTTTCAAAGGGAAATTCTAATTCTTGAAAACAACTCTTGTCCTCCCTCCACACTCACATGCCTGACTGACCCTTCTAATTTTCTCTTATCTAGGAAACTTCCTCAGTTCCTTCAATTGATTCATATATGACAGTTTCCAGTCTGATCACTATCCTGGGCACACTTGCCCTGGATGTACCCCAGCTTGTCAAATGTTATTTCTAAAATGCAGTGCCAAAAACTAAAGGCAATTGGCTTTCTTCCAATTCAAACATCTTCAGGAACTTTTCTCTGATTTTAATTTGGCTCATAAAGAAGGGAGTTTTCTTCTGTGAATTTTGCAATGTAAACCCTAAATTGACTCTGATATGGAATGGAGATACCTACTTAGCCAAGAGATTAAATTGGAATATGAACATAGAATACCCAAAGCCAACCACTACTCCTAAGGTTTTCTCATTGGCTGAGGAGTTGAGGAGTTCAGATCAGAGCTCAGCCCCATAGCCCCAAGTGGGCAATTTCAATCACAAGTGGTGGGAATTGGTTTTCTTGCGGAGAGAAAAACCGTCCTTATTTGAGGGGCCAAAGGAGATCAGCCCACTTTGGCATGGGGTCAGCTGGAGAATTATGAACCAAACTAAAGATGGGCAGATTTAGGCTAAGTAGAGAGCAGCCCACAAATCTAGGCACCATCTAGTTTAAGCTGAATAACATCTTTTATACTCTAATGGACCTGTGACCTTATTGAAATGAATATTCCCTCCAACAATGTAGAAAACTATGGGAAGAAGCCTGGCTCTGGAGGCACAAGACCCAGGTTCAGATCCCATCTCTGATGTTTATTATTGGGGTGACCCCAAGGTCACTTAACCTCTTCAGGCCTCAGATTCCTAATCTGTCAAGTGAAGTGGATGGACTAGATCAAGGAGTCAAACTGTCAATACCGATTGCCCATATCACATAGCCCACATCAAGCCAGATTAAAATGTAATTGGGAAATACTTAACAAAAATATTTGAAATGCAATGAAATGTAGATAATATTTTAAAACTAAGTCAATATGTCAAGCAGAGGGATCCTTATGTGTGGTTAGTGGTCCCTGTTTCTATCTGAATTTGGTACCATTGGCCTAGATGACCTCTGAATTTGGTACCATTGGCCTAGATGACCTCTGAATTCCTTTCCAACTCTACCCACGACCCTATGATTCACTGAGCTCCTTATGAGAAGGGGCACCTTTCTTTGTGTCTCTAGCACTCAGCAAATTGCTTGGCACATAGTAGGTAGTTAGTGAATGATAGTTTATTGACTGAATTATCCATGCCCATTCATCCCTTTCCACTCTCCTCCATGGATTCCCATAAATCACCACAGGACATCTGTTCAAATGTGCTGAAGGCTTTTGTAATGCCTTCTTTGTGCTATGCAGATAGCAGTGGAACCCATTGGACGTTCATTGGTTGTCCTTCATTGTCATCCCATGACTGCCTCTTTTTTCCCCCATTTCATTCATACATTTCTCCGATGACATCTTTTACAACAATGCCAACAGTAAAGTCATATGACTGAAATGATGGAAAATTACAGTTTCTGGAAAGAAATGAAGTTGATCACTCAAAGGGTAACAAATACATAAAGTGAGAAGACTGCAATAGATACCAAGTGAAGAATTCCATAGGAAAGGTGGTGTAACATTTTTCATATGTGTTTCTAATTGTCTTACCCTGGCTTATTATTTCTATGTTTTATTTTTGCCCTTTTCTCTTTGGAAGAAAAGACAGGCAACAAGATGGCACAGTGGATAGAGCATTAGACTTGGAAGACGAAGACCAGTGGGTCAAGAAGCCCCATGTTTGAATCCTGACTCAGACGCTTGCCCTCTCTGGGCTTCAGGTTTTTTATCTGTAAAACGAGGAGGATGGCTAGGGATACATTTAGATTAGGGAGCCCTGGGAGTGCACTCTTAGAGTCTAGTGTGTATGTGGTAGCAGAGGAAAGAGGGGGTGAGTATTAGATGTACGGCGCTAGTGAGGGGGGAGGAGAGGAGGAGGAATCTCTGAGATTCTACATCGAAGTGCAGGCGTCTTCTAAGCTTGTCTTTGCTACTCTCCTCTTCTCTCTTGATGTGCATTTAATAACCTGGTTCACTGCTGCAGCTTCAATTATCACCTCTCTATGCATAATTTTCAAAGCTGTACTCTGAGTCCAACACTGCCCGCTATGTGTGGAATATCTCTGCTTGAAATATGATGTAGTGGGAAGAACACTGAGCTGGGGAGTGCTAATCTCAAGTGTACTTCTAATTGGCTTTGTAACTTTGTAAAATTATGTAGTTGAATGTGATCATCTCTGTGGTTCTTCCAGATTCTAATACCATGATTTCAGTTCTGTGATTCTGGAATTCTTTATTTTTGCTTTTTTTTTTTTTTGGAGGGGAGAAGGCAGGGCAATTGGGGTTAAGTGACTTGCCCAAGGTCACATGGCTAGTAAGTGTAAGTATCTGAGACCGGATTTGAACTCAGGTCCTCCTGACTCCAGGGCCAGTGCTCTATTCACTGCACCACCTAGCCACCCCTGTGTGATTCTGGATTTCTTGCCATCACTTCGATGTCAGTATGTTCAAAGCTGAACTCATCCCCTTTTCCCCAAAACTTTTTCTGGTTTGTGGCACTACTGTTTTTCTGATCAACCAGATTCCCAAACTTAGAGTTATGAAGGAGTGAGACTATCCCTCTCTGCCATCACATCCACTCAGTGGCTGAGTCATGTGGATTCTAACTCTTCAAAATCTCCTGCATCAGTATTCTCTTTTGGGTTCCCATTAATACTACCTTCCTTTAGACCTGTATTACCGCTTACTTGGACTATTAAAATATCCTCCTAATTTGTCTGTCTTTTATCTCTGCTGGATCTTATCCAGTCCTCATACTTTTGCTAGTTTCTAATGCACAGATCCAACCACTTCACTTCCTTACTAAAAAATGTGCAATAATTCCCCATTATTTAATGCAAAAAAATACAAATTGTTCACCTTGGCATTCAAGGCTCTTGTAGTCTGGTTCCAACTTTATCAATTGCTATTTCCCTCCATAAAATCTATATCCCAGTCAAACCAAATGAAGAAATGGATGCCCCCTTGTGGTTCAGCAAGACCTGAAACCCAGGGAAGGATCATCCATAGCCTCTATAATTTTGTTCTGCACAAAATGGTACCATGGTCTAGGAGATCATTAGGCTGTATGTCCTTCCTACCAGTTCTACCAGCTCAACCACAAAGCAGCTGTTCCCATTTTATAGAAGAAGGAACTGAGGCCGAGAGAGGTTATTTGGTTTAACCACAGTCACATAGGTAGTGTTTGAAGTAGGATTTGAACTCAAGTCTTCCTGTCTTCAAATGCAATGCTCTGTCCCCTGTATCCTACTACCTCCTAAGCATGGGCCAATGCTCTTAGAGAATCATCTTGCCCAGAGGGAGGTCCTGGCTTTCTGTTCTACATATGGGATAGCTTTAGAATTCCATGATGTTATTGAATTGTTTCTGTTGTGTCTGACTCTTCATGACCTTATTTGGGGTGTTCTTAGCAAAGATACTGGAGAAGAAAATGGCTTTTCATTTTCTTCTCCAGCTCACTTTACAGCTAAGGAAACTGAGGTAAACAGGGCTAAATGACTTGCCTAAGACTACATAGGTAGTAAGTGTCCAAGGCCAGATTTGAACTGAGGTTTTCCTGACTCCAGACCTACAGCTCTATCCACTGTGCAACCTAGCTGCCCATAGCTGTAGTCTTACCCCATAACCCTGACCACAGCTTAATCCCTTGTTTGGATCTCATTGCCTATCCCTTAATTCTAGCCCCAGTATTGCCTAATCTGTTACCATTTTTCACAGCCTGACCTCTAACTCCAGGCATTACTTGACTTCTAAAACCTGGCCACAGCCTAAACTCCAAAGTTGGGCCATTGTCCAATCCCTCAACCTTGGTCATAGATCAGATCCCAACCAGACATTTTATGGATCCCAACAGCTTGCAAGTCCCATCTCCAGCAGACATCTTACAAACCCATGCTGAGTCACTAGGTGAAGGAGACCAGATGGCTTATTCTGTGTGGTCCCCACAGCTCAGTTCAAAGTACAGTCCTGGCTGATGTTAGGTCAAAGACATCATTACACAGGAAGGGCAATAGTGCTGAGGGAAGGCATGAAGCTAGGCTATCCATGGCCCCAGTTCGTTCATCCTGGGCTCATGATAGCCCTGCTCAGCCCTAGCTTATGATAGAGGCTCACCCAGCATCACTGAGGTAGAAACAACAATTGCTTAACATCCAGACACAGGCAGAGTTGGCTCAGCTTCTCTTCTCAATTCAACAAGGTCAGTTGGTTTGTGTGGGGGTAGATGTATATGGGTGTGAGCATGTGTGTGCTTGTTGATGTGTCTCCTTCCAATAGAAGGTTGGTAGCTTGGAATGGGCATGAACCCCCTGGTAGGAATTTACTGAGCCCATTTCTTTCTTCTGTCCATACCCAGAGGCAAAGTTATCTTTTCCTCACCAAGCCATCTGGATCTGACAGATGTCTCTGGGAGTCTTTTCCAAACTAAACATCTATTTACTCCCACCCTCCTGGTCCCTCTTCTCCCCCCACCCAATTCTACTCATTTCTACAGTGAAAGAGCAGAGCAGGGACAGAAATATACTGTGATATTGGAAGCTAGGCAGATGGAGTGTTGGTCTTGAAGTCAGTAATTCAAATACTTCCTTAGACACTTAGTATCTGTGTGACCCTGAGCAAGTCACTACAACTTTGTTTGCCTGAGTTTCCTCATCTGTAAAATGGGGATGATAATAGTATCTACCTCCCAGAGCTATTGTAAAGATCCCATGAGATAATGTATATATGATGCTTTGTCAACCTTAAAGTGCTATATAAGTTCTAGTTATTATTATTATTATTATTATTATTGTATTGGTTGTTAAATTTTGTGAGTCAAGACACTAGCTTCACTTCTCCTAGACCATTGGGATCAGGCTTATAGAATCTAAGAGGTGGGAGGAGTCCTGAAGGCTACCTAGTTTATTATACAGCTAAATTAGAGTCCCTTTGGCAACATCCCTATCAAATAATCATCCATCTCTTACACAAAGACCTCCAGGGATGCAAATCTCATTAGTTCTGCCCCCCAACTCTAATTGTTAAGATGTTTTTCTTTAAATTAAGCCAAAACCTGCCTCTTTACCCATTACTCCTAGTTTTGATCTCCGAGGTCAAGTAGAACCAGTCTCTTTTCTTGACAGCCCTTCAAATATCTGAAGATCATTTTCTTGCATTCACACGCTTCTAGAACTTCTCCATTCTAAACATTACTAATTCCTTCAGACACTTTTCCTTTAGCATGGTTTACAGTCTTACTTGAATGCCTATTGAATTGAACTATCTCATAACTAAACTTTGTAGTAAGTCCCTTAAAACCTCCAGGTCCTTTTCACACAAATCCTTATCTAGCCATGCTTCCTTCCTGTTTTACTTGGGTAATTGATTTTTTGATCCCAAGTGTAAGACTTTGCATTGATCCATGTCATTTCATCTTACTAATTGCAATCTGTTTTTTCTGACCAATTCAGACTTTTTTCCTATCTTCATTCTGTTCTTCAGAGTTTTGCTATCCCACCTTGCTTTTTTGAAACCTTTTCTACTTACACAATCCTTGGGGAGGTGAAAAGAAATACTACAGCTGATGAAACACATTTCCAGTATCCCCGGAACATTCCTGCATTTCCCCCTTCTCCCTTGGATATACCTAATGTTCTTATCTGACAGTCCAAATCAAACATACTAATATTCAACCCAACTCTACCCTTTTTTCCTGCCTTCCTCTTTCTGCAAAACCAACCCCCCAAAGAAAACCCAAATAAACAAGACCCCCAAAACTCCCAATAAAAAAAAACAAAGAAACTTCTCTTGTCATATATCACATTCTATCAGATCCTATTCTCTGCTAGGAATAATCTAAATTGTTAGTGGGTTAATGTATTCTTCTTTTGGGGTATTAATACTTGCTTTATAACTAGTCTTTATGAAATACAACAAAAGGATGGTTCCCTTGGTAGGCGTTTCAGGCCCTGTTGTAGGGCTATGAGGAAGGTATTTCTAAAAAGTTGGGCTTTTAGTGTTCCTTTGATCATATCATATGGGTGGCTTATATGAGGCAAACACAGTTAAATGGTTTGCCCAGGTTCACTCAGCTAATAGCTATCTGAGGTCAGATTTGAACTCAGGAAGATGAGTCTTCCTGACTCCAGCCCTGGCATTCTGTGCACTATGGTGCCACCTAACTGGTTCTTTCCTTAAACCAAGCCTAAATTTGAGTCTTTTCAGTGTTCACTCTTAGCTCCTTATACTATCTTCTGAAGTCAACCAAAGCAAGTCTGATCTTGTCTCTACTTGTTTACAACTCTCATGTTCTCCCTTACTCTTCACTGCTCCAGGCTAAACATCTCTAGTTTCTTATACAGCATCAGCTCCAGTCCCATCACCTCTTTAGCTGACCTCCTTTGGATTGTGGGTGTGATCCAATTTTTAAATTTCCTTCCTAAAATGTGATACCTGCAATTGAAAATACTCCAGATGGGAGTTGACCAATGCCGAGTGCCACTGTCACCTCCCTAGTCCTAGACACTATACATCTATTAATACAGCCTCTAGCATTTAGCACAATTCTTGGTACATAGTGCACCCTTAATAAATGTTTGTTGACGGAGTGATTGACTGAGATCACATTAGCTTCCTTGACCTCAGAGTCACGATCATTGACTCATATTGACCTTGCCATTCATGAAAACCCTTAGATCTCTTTTTGGGATAAATTACTGTCTGGTCATGACCCCCTCAATCTTGTACTTGTAAACTAAATTATTTGAACCTAAGAGTAATGCTTTGAATTTACCTTCGTGAATTTAACCTTATTAAATTTGACCCAGATTCTAGCCTGTCAAGATAATTTTGAATCCTAACTCTGTCACTCATTGTATTAGCTGCCCCTTCCAGCTTCATGTCATCTGCAAATCTGATACACATGCCATCTTTGTCTTTGGCCAAAACACTGATAAAATTGTTAAATAGCAGAAGGCTGACACAGATCCTTGGGGAGGTTGAATGGAGAACTCCTTCTAAATTGACATTAAACCATTAATGACTACTTGTGAGTCTGGTCATCCCACTGATCTTAAATCGACCTAATTTTACACTTATCTAGCCTCGTTGCTCTCAATCTTATCTATAAGAATAGCACAGATGTTCACTATCCCTTTAATAATATGTTCCCAGAATCTTGCCAGAAAGCAATATCAGGCTTATAGGATTGTACAGAATGTCCCAAAAGTCTTTGTGCAGTTTCAGCTTTAATAAGAATTAAATCTACAAATTATATCAGCACAGTGCCTGGCACATAATAGGTACAATAAAAATGTTAGCTATTAATTATTGTTATTATTTAATACAGGATGTCCCCAAAGTCTTAGTGCAGCTTAAGCTTATTAAAGCTTAAAGTAATTAATAAATTAATAAGCTTAAACTGCACCAAGACTTTGGAGATGTGCTGTCCAGTTTGCAAACTTCATTTTCCTTTATCTTTTGAAATTTGGAACATTTTCTCTTCTTCAATCTGCCTATACTTGGACCATTCTATACGATCTTTCAAAGACACCACAGGCAGAGATGAGAAAGGGGCACATTTTAACCAAGGGGACAAGCTGACAAAGGGGAAGAGATGGGAAATGGTTTGAAAAAAAGACAGAGTTGAATGAGAAATACATAAGCTCACAGATTTAGAGACCTTGAAGGCTACTGATTCCAACCTCCTCATTTTACAGATGAGGAAACTGAGACTGAAAGAAGTTAAATGGCTTGCCAGGGTCACAAAGCTAGTTAAGTGGCTGAGGCAAGATTCAAAATAGGGTCTTACTGACTACAAGTTCAGCACTCTACCCACTGTTCCACTGATTTGGTCTATATGCACTGTGCCTTACTTGGTGGTGGCCCTGGCATTCACTTCTACAGTGAGGGTTCAGGCAGGAGTCCTGCTGCCCTCAAAGAACCACCTCCATCACCTGCCTATTGGATGATGTCTTAGGTCAGGAGGTCAGGTGAACAATGCAAAAGATAGACTGGTGGAATACAAAGGTCACTATACTAGAAATCAAAGGACCGAGACCCTGGTCTTGGCTCTACCATTTGCTATCTGTATGACTGTGGATAAGTCACTTGACACTCCTCTATAAAATGAAAGGAGTTGGACTAATTGACCTTTTAGGTTCCTTCCAGCCCTAAATCAATCATCTTAAACATCTGTGAAATGGACACCATAATCTCTGTACTACTTTTATCTCAAGTTCATTGTCAAGGCCCAATGAGAAAAGAATATATATGGTGTTTTTGTAAACTCCAATGTTGTATCTAAATTCTAGGGAGTCATCTAAGGAAGTCAGTGGTGATCCTGAGGTCAGTAGGTGACCCAGATCTTGAGAATGAAGAATGGCAAGTGGTTATGGTCCAGGGCTTAGGTAATGTGAGGCCTTGAAATTCATCTGAAACAATGAAGAGAGCCCAACCCAGGACCAGAGAATGCTGACTTGTCCTCTTTTCTGCTTCCTATAGACATGAGGATTTACAAATGTATCTGGGGCCCCAGAGTGAGGGTCAAAACCTTGGAGGTGGGTCTGTGATCCAGACTGAAGCAGGGTCAGAGGAGGTCCCATTATAGGGACAACCCTTGTGGTAGGAAGAACACTGGATTTGAAGTGGGATGACCTGGCTTTGAGTCCTGGTCCTGCCTTTAGCCTTTATCCTCATCTAAAAAAGGTGGGGGTTGGACTAGATCTGTGGTTCTTAAAGTATCATCTGGGAATTCCAGGGAGTCCCTAAAATGCTTTCGGGGACTCTGTGAAGACTCAGAAGTTAGCACTTAAATAAATACTTGTTAATTATCTGCATGATAAGTACTATTTCCACAATAATGTGAAGATGTCTTAACTTCTAATATTGTAAATATCAATAGATGACCCAACATAAGGAAGAGCTATTTGGAAGGTCCTCAAGAGTATTAAGTGTAAAGGGGTCCTGAGACAAATAACTAGGAGAAGTGCTGGAGAGATGATTTCTATCTTGACATTCTCTTATCCCTAGCACAGGGTAGATTGAAGAAGGCTCACTCATGATAGACATCCACAATCACACAAGGCCCCCTGAGGGCAAAGGAGGAAGGCATGTCCACAGCTGTCTCCTCCACAAGCTGATTTCCTCTCCCAAGGCTGCATCATACCTTCTTGACAAAAGTCTCCAGAGCCATCCATCATTGGCACAGAGATTGAGGTGAGAGATTGATGGCCTCATGAATCACAATTATTGCTAATGCCAAGGGCAGAGAGTCAGAGAACCCCTCTTCAGCCCCATTGCTACCTTCCTTGTGGCTTTTTGGCAGTTTTTAAGTTTCTTTGTTTAACCTTGGGCCCCTCCAGAACAATAAGTATCTGCCTTTTCTGTAAAGTCTTTTCTGACTAGTCAGTCCCTCTATGAAATGCCTCATCTGCTGTCCTCTACTTCTCCCGATTGAAACCATCCTTCAAGTCCCCCCCCCCCAGGCAGAGTTTTCCAGCCCACATTGATCTCCTGCTTGAACTCTACGCTAAACAAGAGTACTTGGGCAGCTCAGCCCTTGTCTGTCTTCTCATTGTTTCTTGTGTAAGAGCCTGGTCTCCCCAACTAGGTTGCCCCCTTCAAGGCAGCAAGGCATGAGTTTGGCCCAGGACTGAGTGTACAGGGCCAGCCAGGGCTGCTCAGGGAGAGATTCATTAGCCCCTGGGATCTCTGCACCTGCTTTTGCAGCTACATCTCAGGTCTTGGCTCTGTAGCTTTCTTAAGCTCAGTGCATTACTGGGGAACTAGTTGATTTTTTTTCCTCATAAAACTTAATTGGGAGCTGAGACCTGGGCTCTCATCTCAGTCCAACCATCTGAATCCAAGCATGGGGCAGTGGGTCAGCACAGAGAGGAAAGAGATGGCTTTCCTGGCAGTCATGAGACCCTGGCTCCTGGCCATCTCTGCCACTAATTCCTTCTGTGACTTTGAATATGTCCCTTCTCCTCCATAAGCCTCTGTTTCCTCCTCTGTTAAAATGAGGGACCTTTTACATCCCCTTCTGTCTAGACATTCTAAGACTTGAAATCCCCTCTCTCCTCAGCATCTCCATTTTCTTCCTCTATAATGGGAAGACAATGTAACCTGGTAGTTGGGGACATGGCATTAGAGTCAGGAAGACTTGACTTCAAGTCCCCACCTCTGACGCACACTGGTTGTGTGATCTTGGGCAAGTCATTAGAGACTAGAAGGGATTTCAGCCATCATCGAGTCCAACATCATCTTGATGTTGTTGGTCAGTCATTTTTCAGTTGTATCTGACTCTCCATAACCCCATTTGGGGTTTTCTTGGCAGAGATACTGGAATGGTGTGGCATTTCCTTCTCCAGCTCATTTTACAGATGAGAAAACTGAGGCAGACAGGAAGCAACTTGCCCAGGGTCACACAGCTAGGAAGTGTCTAAACACTTAGTGAACCCCTTAATGGGCCAGAAAACTGATTCTGAGTTGAAGAGAAACTGCCTGTCTTTACTGATAGAGGGAGTTACCTCGTTGGAAGCCCCCTATACCAGAGAAATCAGAAAACAACAAAATGTGGAGGGTAATCCTTTGTCACCGCTTTCCCATCTTGGGGCAGGGGCAGGGTTAGGGAGGGGCCCCATGCTTTTGCTGGGTTATAGAAATCCAGGCAGCGGAAGCTTGCTCTGCAATGTGGCCCCTTCTCCAGACTGTAGTCTCAGACATAGTCATGGCAGGATTTGAACTCAGGCTTCTTTGGCATCAGGTCCAACTTCCTATTTCTCATGCTATGCTTTGGTGCTAGATAGAACTCAGAGTTCCTAGATCCAATCTAACCCTTCTCCTCCCCTCTGTTTCCTCCTCCTCCTCCCCCTCCTCCTTTTCTTCTCCCTCCTCCTCTTCCTCCTCCTCTTCTTCCTCCCCCTTCCCCACACCCCACAACCAGTTTATGGTTTTGTACTTGGAGCAGAAAGTGCTCTGGGGCCCTTCAGCAAACTGGGGCAGGTCTGCCCTGCCAGGGCTCCAATTAAAAGAATGCTGATAGAATCAGGAGCTTGGTGATTTAGGTGGGGCGTTTGGGGTCACTGGCCAAGTACACCTTTATAATGAGATTCACTTCAGCTGCTAATAAACCTAGCTCTGCATAAGCTTGAAATGGAAGGAGAGAAGGGAAACGTGGGTGGAACTCAGCCCAGCTGGTTCCAGGGGGTTGTTCAGTCTAGGTCTTTATTCTGCCTACCCTCACCCCTAAGTTAGGTGGCATGGTGGATTGAGCATTGGTCCTGGAGTTGGGGGGACCTGAGTTCAAATTTGACCTTTGATACTGGACACTACCTCTGTGACCCTGAGCAAATTACCTAACCCTAATTGCCTTGCCAAAAAAATGAGGGGAAAAAGGGATGGAATGTGGTAAGGGGTGAACTTTTAAAAATTGTTGGTGGTACTTTGGGAGGCAGGAAGGAGTAGATCAACTATGGCTTTTATCCTGGGAACCTCCCTGTGTCACAGAGAGTTTAAGGGACTCATTGAGGGTCCTACATTGCACTGGGGGTCAACAACAGGACCTCGATTAAAAGTGGAGCAAGCTTGGTCAACTGCTGGAGCAGCAGCAGGAAAGAGGTGAAGGAGACATGAGGAGGAAGTAGTGCGGGGGAAACACAATTAGTCCAACAAATCACTGCTGATGTGCCGAGTGAGCAGTTTTCAGGGAGAACTATATTTATGAAATAAAATCAGTGTCTGGGATGGCTAGAACAGTCTCTAATGGCTTTGGTCCATAAGAAGCTCCGGAAATACCTCAATGGGACTCCCAAAGGGTGCTCTCATACTGGCTTGCCAGAAAGCCTTAAGACTTGGGTTAGAATCCCGCCTACCATTTTACTACTGAGTGACCTTGGCCAAGTTATTTAAATTCCAGACTTCATTTTCCTCACCTATAAGAGGAGATTTCAAATCCAGCCTCAGACACTTTCTAACTGGGTGACCCTGGGCAAGTCACTTAACCCTGTTTGCCTCAGTTTCCTCATCTGTAAAATGAACCTGAGAAGGAAATGGCAAACCACTACAGGATTCTTTGCCAAGAAAAGCCCCAGTGGGTGAAGCAAGAGTCGGACTGACTAAATGACTGAACGACAAGAACAAGATAAGATTGGACTTCGTGAGTGGAAAAAGTTTAAGAAGCTCTGGATTAAATGGTATCTGAAATTCTTTTTGGCCCTAATTCTCCATTTTTTTTTTTACAGAGGGACTAAAGTCTCCTTGTTACTTACTAGACTTTAGGCAATTGGTATGCAGAGAAGGAAGTGACTTGTTTAAGGTCACACACTTTGTTAGAGACAGGTCTGCTGTATTGGAGAGAGATCTGTATTTGGAGTCACAGGATCTGGGTTTGAATCCTAGTCCTGACATTTAACATTGCTGTGACTTTGTGCAGAAGTCTGGGCATCAGGTTATAGAATCATGGATTATAGCTGGAAAGTCCTCACGGGTCATTAAGTCCAACTCCCTTCATCTACAAATGGCAGAACTAATGACCAGGGTGGTTATGACTTGGCCAAGGTCATACAACTAGCTAGTATTCAGATCTAGGTCTTTCTGACCCCCCAGCCCATTGCTTTATCCACTATACCATGTTGCCTTGAATTTCCTCATTTGTACAATGTAGCAGTTGGATTTGATGGACTAAAGCCCCCTCCAGCTCTTAAGTCTTTGTCCCTGGGTATGCAGGTCTCCAAGCCCCGGTGCTAGTTCATTTTGCCAGGATTTCTCAGTCTATGGGGTAAGGAATGGTGATTATAGGATTTAGAACAGGAAATGGTCCTTAAAGAACATCTAATTTAACTCTCATTTTAGAGATGAAGAAAGCAAGACTGGAGAGGGGACGTGATTGGCCCACCCTCATGCGATATTGAACGAAGGCCCTTTCCAAATATAACCCCATCACTACTGCCACCTGCTTCTCTTAGGGGTTAAGTTTCCAATACTCTCTTTTCCTTTGCCCCCTGAGAGATGCCAGGCTGTTGACTATTATGCGGCTAATATTCCAGACTTCCAGATCACTATGGTGCATCTTGACCTCCTTCTTGCCCCTGAATCCCCACAAGGGAACAATGAATAAAACAAACTTACAGTTCAGACTTTCAGGCCTTTCCTTTATAAAGCTGAGAATGCATAGCCAGCTAGAAAGATTTCCATTGGAAGCAATTTTACATTGTTTTTTTTTTCCAGTTAATATCTTGTCACGCTCAACCTTTGAAAACTAAAGCCTAAATTCCAAGTTGTAAAAGTTTAATCATATTTTTTGAAATAAAACAATCCATTAGTGTTTGGGAGCTTTAATATCATTGCATATGCAGAAACTTGATGACTTTAGCTTTGGGTGGGGGCAGGGTTAATGGCGGCTATAACTATGAGAAACCTGACAATTTAAAATGGAGTACATACGTCATTTGTGGCCCTATTTTAACCCAAGAGGTTTTCAAAATAAGCCTCCCACCTAAGTCCCTTCTCATTTACCCACTCATCTTGTGAGACTGGATGAAGTCTGGTATTTGTCTAAACAAAGTTGCAGAATTAACTTCCTGCCTCCTAGACTTTAGTCTACCCCAAAGGTTTTTTTTCATCTGGGGCTCATGAGTTCATTTTATTTTTTAAAATTATTTAGATATATTTTGCATGACTACACATGTATAACCTATTTTGAATTGCTTGCCTTCTCAATAGGGGTGGAGTGGGGAGGGAAGAAGGGAGAGAATTTGGAATTCAAAGTTTTAAAAACAAAAGTTAAAATTTGTTTTTAATGTAACTTAGGAAAAATAAAATACTAAACATAAAATATTTAAAAATTATTCTGACATATATATACATATATATTCTGATAAGTGTTATTTTATATACAATTGATTTACTTTGTAATTCTATGTATTTTGTTTTAGACATTTAAAAACATTCTGAGAAGGGGCATATAGATTTCATCAGATAAGGTTAAGAACCCCTAGTACAAACTATAGATGGCTGTTTAGTTTGCCTTCTAACTACACAGTTGATAGATAGGATTGATCCACATTATGTGGTTAGCAACCTTACCTTTTCTCTGCTTTTCCTCCTTCAGGCTTTTTGTGCCCTTTTATTCTCTCTTCTCTCCATCTATTGTTAGGAAAGTTTAAGCCAACAGTCATTTATTCTTCAATAGCATTGAATTATTCATCCATTCATCCATCCACCCATCCATCCATTCAGGCAAGCCTTTATTAAGCACCTACTGTGGGTCAGGCTTTATTATAGATGCTGGGGATGCAAAGCCAAAGAGGAAGTGACTCTTGTTATCTAAAAGAATTAGATGTTGTCTAATGTTTCTTATTTGTTCCAATATTCTTGGGCCTGAAGTCCTTTCCAACTTCTACATTCTAAATGGAAATTACATTCTACTCTTTCCAGACAGGTTTCATTGTTCAGCCTCCTTGACCTTATAGAATGAAAAATTCTATGCCCCTATAAAAAGGATTCATTCAACAGGTGGGAGAGACTTGGAAAGAGAGGAAATGGATGACCAGATGGACCTTCTGAAGTTCCCTGAAAACCAATCACCCAGCCAGCCAGCCACACTTAAATAGTATAATAAGACCAGAGATTGAGAGCTGTAAGGGACTATGGAGGTCTTCTAATCTAATACCCTCATTTTTTTTTTTTTGGTTTTGCTTTTTGGAGGGGGGAAGGGTAGGACAATTGGGGTTAAGTGACTTGCCCAAGGTCACATGGCTAGTTTTTGTGTGTATGTGTCAAGTGTCTGAGGCCAGATCCGAATCCAAGTCCTCCTGACTCCAGGGCGGTGCTCTCTACTCACTGCACCACCTAGCCACCCCTCTAATACCCTCATTTTACAGATGATGAAACTGAGGCCCCAAAGAGGTGAAAAAAAAAACTTGTGTGAGACTACACAGACACTAAATGGTAAAGCTGGGATTTGAATACCCATTCTCTCTCCAAATACAGTGATTTTCTATTACACTATGTCTTGTTTTCTCAATAACCAATGCTATAAATCTGGGTCCCTGTCTCCTGCTTTGGAGATCATACAGTTGAAAGAAATATTATCCTGAGAGTAAAACAAAACCTCAGGTGCTAGTGTCAATGTTATTGCTAACTAGCTATGAGACTTTGGTTAAAGCATTTATCCTTTCTTGGTCTCAGTTTCCTTCTCTATAAAATTGAGACATTGAACTAAATAATGTCTGATGTCTCTTAACATTCTTTGTTCCAGTACTCTTGGTTCTGAGGTTCTTTTCCAGCTTTTACATCCTAAAAACTAAGGTCCCTTTAAGTTCTTACAGAGGGCTGGGTGTTGAACTTGTGATTTTTGTGAATATAGGGAACTCCCAGGTGAGAAAAGGCCCTCTGCCAAATGCTGATCAGTACTCTTCTGCAATTTTACAGTCTTAGTTTCTATAGAGAGAACTCAGAGGTTAAGGCATTTACCTGGGGTCACAAAACCAGTACAGATCAGAGGCAGGATTGAACTCAGGTATGTCTGATTTAGGGGCTATCCCCTCAACCACACTGCCTCTAATCTACTCTATTTTAACATTCAATGTTCTAAGATTCCTTCTAGATGTAACATCCGATGTGCTAACTTTCCATATTCTAAGGTTCCTCTCAGTTCTAATGTTCTCTGTTCTAAGGTCCCCCTAATTCTAATATTCTATCTTTTAAGGGCCCTTCCACCTACAACACACTACATTAGCGTTCCATCATTCTGTCCTCTAATGCAGTGATGTCGACCTCAAATAGAATCAGATCCCTACCCTGGGCATATTGGCTTAGAAAACCACAAATGAACATTTTCTCTGTTGTATTGTATTTTCACTCTATGAAACACTTCACAATTACATTTTGATGCATTAAGGAGTTTTGAGGCTTCTCAGGGCTTGTATTGAGTTTGACACCTCTGTTCCAGTGTTATAGCATCCCACATTCTAACATTCTAATGGTTAAACTCTCTGTGGCATCTAATTTTTTTTTGGCTCCATGGTGGTTTGTAACTTCATCCTCTTCCCACCTGTCCCCACCTTGTCCAGATTAATGGGAGAGTGAAGCTTGAGACAAAACTGACCCTGTGGCATTTTCTTCTCAGATTACAAGAGGCTTTTAAAAACTTGTCTTTGGTGCACTTCTTTTACATTCACACATCTCCCTCTGGTGGTTAATCTGTCAGCTTTGGTTGTACTTTCCTCCAATAATTTCTGTGCCCTTACAGGAGTTAGATAAATGTGGTAATCCCTGGAAAGTCAATGATGATGATAGTAACTACAAGTGTTAATAATAGCTTTCATTATCGACAGTACAACTGTGTCTCATATTTGCATTTCCCCTTCCTTTCACAGCCATGATCTCATTTGGTCTTTACAACAATCCATCCATGGTGGTAATGGTTGCCAACATTTCACAGGTTGGGCTATTAAAGCTCAGAGGGGTCAAACCACTTGTTCCTTGTCACCTAGTTAGTGTTAAAGCAGGGTCTAGAGCAGAAGTCTTCTGATTTCTTGTCCAGTGATCTTGCTGGTAGACCATACCTTTCTTCTCATCTGTCTGTCTTGTTGTGTGCCCTACCCTGTGTCAGACACTTTGGAAGATGCAAGAGAAAGAGAATTGGCCTGTCCTGAATGCACTTACAATCTAGCTGTGAAGAAAAGATATATGGAAAGATAACAATATAGGACAGTACATTAGGAATACAGGGTGGATCAGAACATTAGACTAACAAACTTCTTCTATCTAGGCATCATTCTTCCCCAACTAGCTTTGTGGTCTTAGGTAAGTCATTTTGACCTCAGTAAGCCCTAGTTTTCTCATTAGTAAAATGAATGGGACAGACGGCCCCCCATAGTTTCCTTTTATATTTGGACAGTAGCCAAATTCTTTCTTGTGTTATTCTCTAATTTTTCCTTGAGGGTGTGAATCATAGGCACAATCATAGCATTTAGAACTGGAAGGGATTAGAGATCTTCTGATCTGACAACTGCAAAGTCTAGGAGTTGGAAGGGACCTCAGAAACTATGGAGCCCAATCCACATATGAGAAAGAAGCCCTTTACTAGCAGGTGCTCTTGTAGATTCTACTTGAAGACCACTCGAGAGGAGGAACCCACCATTCTCCTAGGAGCAAACCATTCTATTGTTAGATAGCTCTAATAGTTAAGAAGGAGCCTATTAAACTCTTCAGATTTTTGTCTTCTGAAGTGTTACCAATTTGTGGTTTGGGTTTTTTGTTGTTGTTGCAAATTTGAGAAATGTACCTTAGATCTGACTTCATTCATATTATTGATATAAGTGATAAATTGCAGCCAAGAACAGATCCCTGGGGCACTTACTGGGAGACAGCAAGTTGATACCAAGCCACTAATGATTACTCTTTGGGTCAGGCCATTTAACTAATTCTTAATTCATCTCACTGCACTGTGATCTGGCTCATAGCATTGTCTTGTCCATGAGAACTACATGAAGAATTTCACAAATGCTTTGCCAGAAATTTAAGTAAGTGATGTCTACCCAATACTTTAGATCTCTTGGTCTAGTTACCCTGCTATAAAGAAAAAGAGAAAATGAGGTTAGTCCAACATGACCTGTTCTTGATGCAACCATTTAGGTTCTTAGTCATTGCTGGTTTTATATCCTTTTATATCCTCTTGAACCATTCCTTTAATATAATTAACCAGGTACTGTGATAAGCACTTTACAAATATTATATCATTTTATCTTCAGAAGAACCCTGAGAGGTAGGCACTATTATTTTTCCCATTTTAAAGTCAAAGAAACTGAGAGAAACAGAAGGGAAGTGATTTACCTAGGGTTACCCAGCCTGTAAATGTCTAAAGATAAGTAAGTCCAAAGATCAATTTTTACATGTGCTGAGTAGTTCTGCCTTCTCTCCATTGTCCATTATCATCTTTCCATTTACCCTGAGCAATGATATTCTCTCTTCTTTTATTGATTTTACATTCCTGCTTTTGTTTCTTTTCAGCATTCACTGTCAGACAGACTATTCTGGGCATTGATAATTCTAACACTATATACATAGGACGCCCTTACTCTTTTGAACTCCCCCCTCAGTTACCTACCATTCTCCCATCTTCTCTGGAAGTCTTTCTAAAATATATAGCCACACCAGGCTCTTTAGGCAGCTCCCACTTTTGCCTCTGACTTCCCCAGTAGAACATTAGTACATTGCATTCTACCTACTCTTTCTGTGAATACAGAGCTTAGTTCAGTGGTATACTAGATGCTTAATCAATGCTTATGGAGTTGACTTTTAAATCTGATTTCCAAAAATCTAAAACAGATATAAAAATATGCCTGGTTTTCCCAGTATGCTCTGCCATGAACTCTTGGATGGTGAGATCATCTGTCTCTGAGGTTCCCCTTACTGCTAAGTTAGCCACCGGGTCCTCTGTGTTGGCCAGAACCAAAGTCAAGATTGGTATTCCTGTCACAGCTACTACTTTTTATAGGATAAAAAGTCATTAAGACAAATAATAAGTATCTTAAATATTGTACTTTTGGCACAGGACCTGTTAAAGTGTTCCTGTGACTATAGCATCATACTCTCTTTCTTGAACTGTAGAATCTCTCCTTCTACCCAGGTAGTCTGTAGCATATACTATAGCTATATATACATATACATATATATGTATTTATGCATATATCCATACACACGTATATGTATATATGTATATTTCCCCCAAGCAATCATAATTTTAATAGAGAGATCTGTAAAAGTAAAATTTTCAAACAGCATTACTTTCATAAAAATGTGGAACATTTCATGAATTGCACATCGTCCTTATTCAGAGATCATGCCAATCTTTTCTGTATTATTTCTATTTTAGAATATGTGTTACTGTAGTAAGCTCAGCAACATAGTTTCTGTTTTTATCTGCACTGAAGGCAGATAGGTGGTGAAGTGGATAGAGCTCTCTGAGTTCATACTGGCTTCAGACACTTCATAGCTGTGTGACCCTGGACAAGTCACCTTGTTTGCCTCAGTTTCCTCTTCCATAAAATGGGCTGGAGAAGAAAATGGCAAACCATTCTAGTATCTTTGCCAAGAAAACCCCAAATGGGGTCATGGAAAGTCAGATGTGTTGGAAAGGACTGAACAGCAACAACAACCACCTGCAATGAAGTCTTTTCTGAATTCTCTGACTTCATTTTTCTCCTGGGGTTCCAATATTACCCCCACAAGATCTCGTCTCCTTAAGATTCAGTGCTGCTCTGCTCTCTTGTTGATTTCTATTGTTCCTACTGGAGAGTAGCATGTTGCGGAGGAAAGGTCACTGACCCCGAATTCAGAAGACTTGGGTTAAGATCCTAACTCTGTAACTAAATGCAAAGCGCTTTGCTTCTTGGTATCTCAGTTTCCTCATCTGTAAAATGAGGAAGTTGGGCCAGATTTCCTCTGGGGTCTCCTCCAGTTCTGCACTTTATGATATTTTTTTAAATTAGACAAAACCTTCCAAAGTCTTATCTCAGCCTTGAGTGTCATCCCACCAAATCTCAGGGATTCATGTGAGATCAGTGGGCATTTGTGTGTGGACACCGAAGCCTGTGGGGGATATCGTCTCCCATGAATTACCAATCTTCTCTTCCCCAACTTATTCTATGTTACACTCCCATTAGCAAGTCAGGCACTTCTTTGTGGGCACTTTGCTCTCCTCCCTTTTCAGTTGTGAAGCCCTCTTGATCAAATTCAAAGGAATTCAAGCAAATCGTTTTCACCAATGCTTGTTAGAGGCATTTGGTCCAAGTGGCCAAGAGCCTGACGTTGCGGTATTTTAGTCAGTGGTTCAGAAAAACAAATTCTGCCCTCACACATCATCCCCTTAGCCAGAAGCTTCTTCCCTTGGATCTCCTGGGGCATCTGGCAAATGCTGCACACACAAAAGGGTGTAGCAGCAAGCACCCCAATATCCCCAGGGTAGCTGCCAACACAGGTTCTTAGATCTGCTTTTGTAAAGGAAAGCAACTCAAAATGGGTTAACAAGCTTACTTTAATCAAACAAACACATATTACCTAGTTCAGGGGAAAAAGGTCAGCACCCCAAACTTCAGAGTTACAGAACTTCAGAGTTACAGACAGGCTTCCAAACTGTCCCAACATTACATACATCAATACCAAATCACAGTTACCAGAGAGGAAAGCATCAACATCTGGGTTTTCAAAGCCGGGGGGCTCTCAACAACGGCTTCCCAGAGTCTCATCTGGTCAAATCACACAACACTTCTCAGAGTGAGCCCCAAAGCAAAGCCTCTCATCAGAGTTTATATAGCCTTCTCCTAGCTCAGAGAATGTAACAACCTTCTGGACCCACTGCCCAATCACAAAGTATCAAGATATGGGCTTTCCTGAAAAACAAGCCTCCCACCACAGGCTCCAGGTGCACTTAAGCTAGGGGCAGGGAAGATCTTTAAATCTGCATTTCCATTACAAAGGGTCCCAGCAAATACTTGTTGATTGAATAACTGGCAGGGAGACCAATATTTATTGAGCTAAGGGTAAACACAAGAAACACTCCCTATTTTCTATTACCATACATACATACACACACACACATACATATACATACACACATATGTATATATGGGGGTATGTATATATGTGCAGATGCAGGTGTCCATATGTATGTATGTATATATATACATATGTGTATATATACATATATATACATGTCATATATGCACCTGTAGCCATGAATGGGACTGTCAGGTAAATTTATGAAAAGGGCAGGATGTAGCCGATAGACTAGCAATTTCCCACTCTTGGTTTTTTTTGTTTGTTTTATTTTTGCTTTTTGGAGAGGGGAAGGCAGGGCAATTGGGGTTAAGTGACTTGCCAAAGGTCACACAGTTGGTAAGTGTTAAATGTCTGAGGCTGGATTTGAACTCAGGTGCTCCTGACTCCAGGGAATGGTCCTGTATTCATTGCACCACATAGCCACCCCCCTCACTCTTGTTTTAAGTCTCAAATGACATATTTCCTCTTAGCATGGCATTATGAATGAACTTTAAAGATAAATATAGATAGATATATTAATTTAGATAGGTTATCTAGATCTTTCTCTCTTTAAGGTTTACAGAGAGCTTTACAAATATTATCTCATTTTTATCCTTATAACAACCCTTGGGGGTAAGTACTATTATTATCCCCATCTTCCAGATGAGGAAAGTAATATAAATAGAGTTCAAATGACTTGGCCATGGTCACACAGCTAGTAACTGAATCAGGCGAGGCAACAATATTTAATGGATTTGAACTTGGTTTTTTCTGACTCTAGCTCCTGCATTTTGTCTACTGAACTATCCAGCTGCCCCTGGAAGAATTTAGAATAACTACATTCTTAGCAGATATTCAAGGTCTTGCAGGGAGAGAAGGAGATATAACAACAAGGACTCATAAAGGCTCATGGCCTGTTTTCAGGTCATTAATTAAACTCAGATTCCTTACTTTTTCTCCTTTTGGTGACGCCAAGTATCCATATGTGTCATCTCTCCAATTAGCATGTGACTCCTTGAGAGCAGTGATGGTCTTATTTTTCCATTATAATCCTAGCACTTAGCACAACACTTTGTACATATTGTTGTTGTTGAGTTGTTTCAGTTGTGTATGACTCTCTGTGATCCCATTTGGGGTTTTCTTGGCAGAGATATTGGAATGTTTTGCCATTTCCTTCTCCAGCTCATTTTATTCAGTGAGGAAACTGAGGCAAACAGGGTGAAGTGACTTGCCCAGAGTCACACAGTCAGTAAGTGCCTGGGGTAAGATTTGAGCTCAGGAAGATGAGTCTTCCTGACTTCAAGCCTGGCACTCTATCCATCTCAACACTTTGCATATACTAATAATGCTTAGTTCATTCATTCATAAGGCAAAGTTAGGAGGGAGTTTGTCATTTTAGGACAATTTCTAGTTTACTGGTTGCATTCTTTCCTTTGTCATACATTTACCTGACAGTGGCATTTATGGCTACAGGTGCACATATATAATTGAGCTTATGAGTCTTCAATAGTAACATCCGGTAAGCTCACAGGACGGGATGTTGTTCCAGGAGATTCTCGCCATTGGGTTAATTTACAGCCAGACTAGGGGCTCTGTTCTTCTTGCTTCTCATCTGTTGTCTGCAGTCAAACTCAAAATGGGGAGATGGACTGGTGCCCTTCTGCCTTCTGGCTCTATAGAATAGGTCAAGTTGAGTCAAGACCACAGACCCTTCCTCTCTAATGGTGGTGATAAGAAGTGTGAAGGTGGCCAGATGACTTTAATGCCTCTAGGCTAAGACCTCCCCCTAAACCATGAGCTCAGACTTAGGCTATGCCTAAGAGGGACCTAGGAACACAAATTGGACAGGAAAGAGTAATGTGGGAAAGAGACAGTCACCCCTCCTCTGACAGCTCATATGTGGGGCTCTCTTAGGTTCACTGTTTTTAATGATGATAAAAATCTTAATAACCTATAGTATTTTAATACTATAAACACTTATGATTTCTTTTCTCTAGCTACTTTCTCTGCTGATGTGACTCAGAATCCCCTTTCCCTCTCTTACCCTACAGTAAGACTTTCATCCTCTGGCAGTTGGCCTCTTGGCCAGTGAAGATTCCTATACTTAACTAGAGTGGTTCTTAAATGACAAATTGCAGAGTCCATTGCTCCAAGACCTTCCACCTTGACAGGAGCCTTTGCTATGTTTATTAAAGAACCCTGGGCCCCCGTCCATATACTAATGAGGAGTCAAGGAGGGTGCTGCTGGAAGTATGATAGGATTTTGTCAATGTGAGAATTACATCCACAAATACAGATTCCCACTGATGAGGTTTTACAGGTGCCTGAGACTCAGAGAGATTTGGTGACTTGTCTATGGTTAGTATCAGAGATGGAACATGAACCCAGATCTTTATGATCCCCAAATTGAGTCCTCTTTCCACTATGCTGAGGTATTATCATCTTGCCCAAAATATCAAAGTGTAAGAGGGAAATCTGTTAATATAATTCAGTTAGAACTTGAATTAAGACTCCTTACCTACTTATGACATGTGTTAACTTGGTTAAGTCACTTAGCATCCTTAGACATCAAGTTTATTTATCTGTAAAATAAGGGGGTTGGACTTAAAGGCTCTTCAGGGTCCCTTTCAGGTCTGCAGCTAAGATTCAGGACAGGTATGATTCTTCTTATTTTTATAGATGGGGAACTGATGATGCCCAGAGGAGTCACAGAGGTATAAATGACAGAATTGAGATTAGAACCCATGTCAACCAACTCTTCATGTGGGACTTTCCCCACGAGACCACCTTGTGAGATGAGGTCTCCATGGGCCAGGAGAAAACAGCAAGGGAAGTGATATAGAGACTTATGCTTAATAAAATTAGAAAGTGATGTTTCTGCAGTTTCCAAGGGTGGAAATTAATTATTGGATTTAATGCAGACCAAGGCTTGGTGGAGGTGGCTGGGTGTTCTTTTATTAGAAGGACCTACAGAGAAAAGGAGAGGCTCTTATCTCAGAAGACCTTGATTTGTCATTGAGATTAGAGATGCCAAAAAATGTTTACTTGGCGATGTTAGGGATGGTCCAGGAATATTTCACCATGGATAATTCAACACCAGGAAATGACTCATGATGCCACCATATGTACTGGTATATTTCCCCAATTTAACCCTCCCCCCCACTAGTTGTGAAGTCATCCTAGGGGGTATTCCTTGTTTACATAATCAGTGATCAGAAGGGTGAGATGATAGTGATCCTTGATGGAGACTGGTAGAGGGAGGATAATAAGAATAGCTGATAACTTTATGACTAACCAAGCATTTTACAACCATTATCGTGTTTGGTTTTCACAGAAACCCTGGCAGATGGGTAATACAAGTATTAGTGCCCCTACTTTTTAGATAAAGAAATAGGAGTTCATAGAGGTTGAAGTAACTTGTGAATAGCAGAACTCCCAATTCTTCTGACCCTGACTCCAAAGTTCTTTTCCCTTCTTTACAAAGGTCAAGGTCTCCTACTACATCTGGGACCATCTCCAGTTGTCCTGATCCATCACTGGATCAGGTCACTGGACCCAGATGGCTCTGGAGGTGAAAGTGAGGCTGGTGACTTTGTTCTGCCCTACCTCACTTAAATCCTATTCACTTGCATGTCATGGCATCAACTCCATGATGTCATAGTCCTTCAAGAATGAAGGACAATGTTTATGACCCCAGGAGGGGGTGCTCTGGTAAGTATCTGACCCTATTCAGCAGAAACATGTGGCTGTCAGCCCCATGTCTCAGCTACACTTCTGAGGTGCATTACTTGATCACGTGACAAACTCTGGATGTCTGCTCAGAGCTGCTGGCTGGCTGGCTGCCATTCACTCTTGGGCCTCTCCCCTTTGTAAGTGGTGATGAGTTCTCTGGTCCAGCAGTTCTCAAATGGTTTGGTCTCAGGACCACTTTATACCTTTAAAAATTATTGAGGACCCCTTATAGTCTTAAAGATTACACAGAACCCCAATAGCCTTTGTTTATGTGGATTGTATCTATTGATATTTACTGTATGAAAATTAAACTGATACATTTAAAAACATTTTTATTAATTCATTTGCAACTAATGATAGTAAGCCCATGATATGTTGTCATAGATAACGGGTTTTTGTGTGTGAAAAGATAACTCTATTTTCAAAAAAATAGTGAGAAAAATGGCACCATTTTATACATTTTACAAATCTCTTTCATGTCTGACTTAATAGAAGACAGCTGGATTCTCCTGTCTGCTTCTGCATTCAATCTGTTGTGATAATGCTGTTTTGGTTAAAGTGTAGGAAAAAAAAATCCAGCCTCTCACAGATATAGAGTTGGAAAAGGGAAGACTATTTTAAAAGGCAAATCATGTCTTAATATTATTATGACCATAGTTTTGTCCTTATGGCCTCCCTGCAAGGGTCTCAGGGGCTTCCAGGGGTTCTTGGACCATAATTTGAGAGGTTGAGTTTTTTCTTCGAATCAGATTGATGGGCTAGCCCCCATTCCACTGATTCCTTTCTCCCTTCTACTTTTGTTCTGAATTTCCTTTGAGAGACTTTCAAGGAAATATATGCATTCAGGCTTTAATTGGAATTAGATGGCTTGGGGTATGGGAGTAGGTCCTGATTTGTGATTTCATCATTGACTTGCCCAAGGATGTCCCTCATCTTGAGGAATGCTGCAGAACAGATTCTAGTATTGAGATGCAAGTTCTCTGATGTCTTTTTCATCTCTAAGATTCTCTGATGGAAAAACCACTTCAAGGTGCTCCCAACATATTTAGATTTTTGAGGTTCCCCTATACTAGAACAGGAGATATGAAATGATGAACTCCATTGTCTGTTACTCTCAGGAACTTTGAGAGGCAGAGATATAAGGAACTGAGCACTGGACTTGGGATCAGGAAGATCTGGGTTTGAATCCTGATTCAGTTATTTATTAGCAGTGTGACTCTGGGCAAGTCACTTAATTCTCTGGGCTTTGTTTTCCTCATCTATAAAATGAGAGGGTTGGTCTCGATAATGTCAAAGGCACAGTCCAGTTCTGAAGTTATGACACTATAAATCACACGAGAGAGTCCCAGAGCCCAGAAGCAGCAGTAGTGGCCATCTGGTCTCCTCCTTCCTGTCATGGTATGTTGCTTATGGACAGAGGTCACAAGAAGAAAAGTCAGTTCCACTAGAATTACCATTTTATCAAAAGATGGAGCCCACCCATTGGCAGAGCTGATGAGACACATCCTGCAGGCTTTGGGGAAAGTAATCTGGGGTCAATGGATGATAGGTCATAAGAGATTAAACTCAATGTGGCTGTCCTGCAGATCTGCCCACTGAATTAGTCCTGCTATTTCCAGGCAGTCGACTCCCTATTTGGGAGTCAAAACATAAGTTCATGGCCCTGTCATTTCCTTCAAGTGTGACCTTTGGCAATATGTAGTTAAGGGAAG
>WOXC01004466.1:0-5000 GCA_011680675.1 Gymnobelideus leadbeateri | reverse complement strand
TGGGCAGCTCCAATTTCTAGAACTCAGGTCCCTTTGGCCAGATGACTGCTCTGACAAGGCTTGATAAGATCAGGCCTTGCTCCAGGGAGAAAATGATGCTTGATTCCAAATAGGGAGGTCAGTGAGATTTGGCTCTGCTGGGCTCCCATCTTCTCCACTGGCACCCCTTTCTCTACTTACAGAATCACAGAATTTCAGAATTCGAAGGGACCTCAGTGGCCTTTAGGTCCAACCAATACCTGAAAGAGAATGCCCTCTATGGAATCCCAAATGATTGATTATCCAGCTGTTGCTTGCAGACCTCTCTCTAGGTCCCCAGGAGACCCATTCCATTCTGGGGTAGTCCTAATTATTAGGAAGTATTTCTTGATGTTAACATTGAGTTTTCCTCATTGCAGCTTTGCTCATACTGCTACTCAAGTAGTTAAATCTGCTCCCTTTTCCATATGATACCCTTTAAACAAATGAAGACAGCTATTAAACTATTTCCTACACCCCCTCTCCACAATTCTTTTCTTCTCCATAAAAAAACATCTCAAGTTCTTTTGACCAGTTCTCATATGGTATGGTCTCAAGGCCTTTTACTATCCTGATTACTTTCTTTTGGACACTCCAGCTTGTCCATTTACTTCAATAGCATGGTGCCCAGAACTAAATATCACCTCATTTCTGGAGGTTATCCTTCTCTTGATAGAGGTCAAGGTTGTACTAGCTTTTTGGCTTCCATATCATAGCCAAACCATACAGAAATTTCAATTCACTTAAAAGCCCTAGATCTTTTTTCTGATGAGCTGCTTTCTAACTATGTTTCCCTAGTCTCAGACCTGAGAAACTGATTTTTTGAACCCAATATGTCAGACTTTATATTTATCCCTATTCAGTTTTATTTTGGTTGTAGTTTTTTGAGATTCTGATTTTATTGTCCAGTGATCTCTCAGCTGCAAATCTGATAAGCATGCCATTTATGCAAGTCATTGATATGACCACTAAATAGCATATGGGCAAGCTCAGACCCCTGTGGCACTCCACTGGAGACCTTCTTCCAAAATGACCTGGAATGACTACTCTTAATTACTTAATGATCACTCTTTGTGCCTGGTCATTTAACCAGTCTTCTCTGTAATTGTGCTTTCATCTAATTCATATTGCTCCATCTTTTCCATGAAGGTGTCATTTGGTAGAAACACTTCACTAAAATATAGCTTAACTCTATCTACCACATTTCCCTAATCTACCAGTTTAGTAACTATGGTTTTTTAAAAGAAATAAAATTTATCTGGCATGACCTATTCATGCTTAAACCTGATCACCTCTCCTGCTCCTGGCACTGTCCTACCCTGGGTATCTATGCTATGAACTACTTCAGCAGGACATTTCCCTAAGTTGTCTGCCTCCTAATGACTGCTAAGGTCTTTGTTGATCATAACTTAAATTGCTTCCTTCCAAGAGTCAAAGAAGACTCTGGATCAGATGATCTTTCCATTTTTAATAATAATAACCAAAATTGCTACTTTCCATTGTATGTCATAGTCTACAAGATTTTTCTCATAGTAGCCTTTTAGGTAAATAATACAGATATAGTTACCCCAGTTTGCAAATGAGGAAACTGAGGCATAGAGAGGTAAAGTAATTCACAAGAGGACCACATAGCTAGCAAGTAGCAGAACCAAGATGAAAACCTAGAACTTTTTGGCTCCAGATCCAGAATGAATCTTTAATTGTAACACTTTAGGTACTATGACCAAAAATATATTTTGAGAGTATGGGGGCCTTAGCACTGTCCCTTAATTAGGCCACATGAGTGGTCACCTAGTTTGACTATCTGTAAGGCCTCTCAGATGGAAGGTAGACTAGACATTTGCATATGAGAAGCAGTGGCTTGGCTCTTCCATGAGATTGGTTGAATAGCTGATTCCATGAATTTGAATGAGGTGACAAGGCATAGGCAATACAATTTCTACAAAGGATTGGGTTTGGGGGCCCCTTAGCTGGTTCCATTGTGTAGCTGGAGATGCCAGATGACATTTTGTCAGAGCTCCCAACACACTGGTTTGTGGACAAAGAACCTGGGTTGGAGGAAGTTAGAGCATTCTAACCCTCTCCTTTCTCCCCATCTCCTCATCCTAGAAATCTGTCCATTCGCAGCAGTTTTATCTCCGGTTGTTGAATTCAGTTGAATTGTGAGGGTGTAGTGGCCATAATCAGGTTCTCCTGGGTTTGTGGTTTGCCTATCTTTGCACATAGCCCTGGGACTGAAGCTAAGGGATTGTTACTTCAGTCCCCAAGTCTGAAACGCCAGAATAAAATGAAAATGCACTGCCCTAGGCATGGAAGGGAAATGCCATCCGACTCAGTGGCAGGTGCATAGGGATGGATTCCAATGGACCATACTCACTCTAACTCAGTTCTCCTTGTGACCAATGACAAAGTAATGAGATAGCTGGCCAGGCTTTAAGTGATGTTCAAGTCTGAGGTTAGGGGTCAGATTGTCAACGAGGTTGGGCTTTGAATATAGCTGTATTAAGGATCCAGCCAGTGATCACCTAGTCTGTGGCTAGGATTGGAGCTTATTCTGTGGCTCAGGTTGGGGGCCAATCTGTGGCCAAAGTTGGGCGCCAGACTTTGAATGAGGTCAGTCTGTGGCCAGATTTAGGGATTAGTATCTGTCAGAATGTGTGTGTGTTTTGGGGGAGGTCATACTATGTCCGAGGTTAGGGGTCAGTCCGTGGTTGGGATGAAAGAAGGAGCATTCCATGTAGAGTTAAGTGTGCCCAGTGATGGTGAATACCAGCGCTCAACATCAAGTTGGATGTGTAAGTTCTTGTGTGTTTGTTCAAAAGTTAGTCATAGAATGTGCAAAACACTATAAAAATGCTAGCTATTATTATTCTATGACTATGCAGACATATGCTGTATATTTCTTTTAGTGTTTCATGACTTTTTTTTGGAGGGGGTATCCTTAAGATGTTCTAATTGAACTGATCAGTGGGTTAGCACTGGGTATTCAGTGCCTTAATACTGAAGGAAACAAAAATACCTAAATCCTGTCCTAGAAAGTTTATAATTCAATGCCAGAAGACAAGATAGTCTAGTACTCAAAAAAAAAAAAATTGAAGAATAATTACAGAGAAACCCATATATAGATATAGATATACACACCATATGCATATATGTATATGTATATACATATATACACATACATACATGTATACACATAGACACACACAAAGTATAATATAGTTTTTGATTTAAAAATTATTTAAACTACCAATTTGTATTTTCCAATCATCTAAATAGGGGCTAGCTTAAATTTTACCTCCCTTTGTGTAATGGGGAAAGGAGCACGTGACTGACCTAGGAAGGACCAAGTCCTCAGAACAAACACAATATACTTTTCCTAGTACCAACTCACGTAGAAGTTTGGTGAGCCTGCTTCTGAACAGGCATAACAGAAGGTCCCTTTCACCTCAAAACATGAATAGGTAGGTGTTCTTTGACTGTTTCCTATCTTTTTATTGTATAGTGGTGAAAAGTCTTGTAACTGGCTGCCAAGTCAGAACTGAATGTTTATACAAAAGACAAAAATAGAGAGAAGTGTGCGCTCTCCCTCTCTCTCTCTCTCTCTCTCCCTCTCCTCCCCTCCCCAACCCTCCTTCTCCTTTTCCTTTTCCCTCATCTAAATGTGTGGTTTGGGATTCTAACAGCTAAACATTTTGTGACCTTCTTTATATATGGAAATGTCCATGTTTATTCATAATTTTCAAGTTCGTAATAAAATAAAAATGTTAAGAAACCTAAAGGAAGAATGTTGGGTGGAACCCCTATGGAGGATATATGGGAAAAAATGCACAAGTGTCACACAGTATGAGGAGGCATGGATGGATGAGGGGAGGTAGCATTAATAGTTGGGGGATTCAAAAAATCTCTTGAAGGCATCTGTCCAATAAGAATAGTTCATATTTACCTAGTATTTTAAAGTTTACAAAGCACTTTCCTCGTAAGGGCCTTATGAAATAGGCAGAATCAAGTTTAATGATTCCCTTTTATTCTAGCAACAATCACATTAGCTATCACTGCCATCTTTGTTTCACCCATCAAATTGATGAGGATGCCTTGTATCTTCATCAAAGTAAGCGATAACAATGTTGAATAGACCTGAGCCCAGGGCAGACTTCTAAGCAATTGAATTAAAGATTCAGGTTGAAAACAGACCATTAATCAACAATCTTTGGATACAGTTGTTGAAATACCAGTAAATCCCTTTAATTGTGCAATTATATAATTCATATTCCACTGTTGTATCCACAAGGATATCGTGAGAGACTTTTTGTTAAATGCATTACTGGTATTAAACATGTTACATTTATAGCATTTCCTTCATTTAACAACTTAGAATAGCTATCGAAAAAGGAAATGAAGTCAGTTTTATATAATCTGTTCTTTATGAATCCATGGTGGTTCATGGTGATCACCACATTCTTTTCTGAATATTCACCAGTCATCTGCTTAATAATCAATTCTAGAGGTCTTCTAGGTGTCAGGCTTGCTGGACTATGCTTTCTAGATATTATACTTACCAACCTATAGTTTCTATAACCAGCCTTTTTCTCACTTTTTAAAATTCAGGATAACATTTGCCCACTTCCAGTCTTCTAGCTCCTTTGCCTTTCCCTATAATTTCTCAAAGCATATAGTCAATGGTTCTGAAATTACACCTGTCAGTTATTTCAGCACCCTATCATATAATTTATCAGACTTAAACACAAAACCTCAGTGAATTTATGAGACATCATAAATTAGATACATACCACACTCATACTCTGGGCAGCACTGGTCTGGATTCTGATGCAAACGGGCTACTTCACAGGGACCACAGGTGGTGGCTACAGGAAAGGAGGTAAAGAAAGAACGTTGAAAAAAGAGAGAGGGGGGAGGGAGGGAGGGAGGAAGGAAGGAAAAGAAAAAAAGGGAGGGAGGGAGGGAGGGAGGAAGGAAGGAAG